>JAVSBS010018945.1:22093-65899 GCA_033124195.1 Coracias cyanogaster | reverse complement strand
GGTTTAGTAAAGCTGTGGTGGTTCAGTCCCTGCCGGCCACCGAGCCACTGCCCCCCCCCACTGCAGACAAAAGAGTTTCAAAATGCCTTTTTGAGTTGAGATAAGGGGAGTTTAATACAGTGACACATAAGAAACAATCGCAATAACAACAGCAATCACAACAGTGAGAAAAACAATGTACAAAATAAGTGATACCGCATAGACAAACAGAGGGACCCTAGCCGCGAGTCGCACCAAGGAGGCATGATGTCAGCATGGTACGGAATAGCCCAGCTGCACCAAATTAACCCTGTCCTGGCCGAACCAGGACACACCGAAAAGCAGTGTTCTGACTGATTGAATCTATACTGCAAGCTGATCAGAAATATTTTTAATTTGTCCGTTGGTCATAAAATTTACTACAGTTTTAGGAACAGTTAGTGACTAATTTCACTTTTCTTAACGTGAGATTATCTCAAGATTTGACATATTAAAGTAGATTTTATGTAAATAATTTTAACCTGACTATAAGGAGGAGTTACCTCAAAAGGAGATTACAGGTGTTTTCAAAGGCATCAGTAAGTTTAAAAATATTAATAAATGTATCACAGGGCTTTGCAATGTGTCCTTCCAGTGTGCTGTTTTTAAAGCTAGATGTACAATATGGAGACTGTAGGTCACAGCATGGAATGCTTCTTGCTTCATAAAGCCTTGACTGGAGTGAATTGCTGCACACTGTGACATGTAAGCCTTGTAGTGTACACATCTGCTGTGTACTGGAGCAGAGAACAGTTCCTGTCTTGCCTGTTTCATGGCTGTTATGCATATCACGATGATCCTGGAAAACTCTATCCCTCTCTTGAGACAAGAATGGGTGTTCTCCAGCTTTGGATATTGTCAGCAAACTAATTCTGTTTCAAGCTCCAAAGAGCCAGATTTATTGCTTTTCATCCCTGGAGACTTTGCAGTGGTAGATCTCACTTGCTCTTTCAAAATAATGAAACTTTGTGAAGACATTTTCTGATACCACCATGAAAAAAAAATATAGTAATCATTTGTAAACTCTGTATTTGACTGTAAATTGTGAATTGGTGCTGATAACTTCAGCTGTGTCTCTCTCAGATGCTCATTCTGCGTTAGATGGTGAGCCGTTGTCTTGAGATGATCTCATCAGCAGGGCAGTCACAAAGAGAATTTGAATCACGGATCTTTTTTTCGCCTTCATGAACTTCCTCCTGATCAGGCTGGGGACCAGACCTGGCAGTGTTTTCTAGTTGTGCTCTTCTGTGTTCTTGGCTGATGGCTCAGCATTCCCTCTACCCATCCAGAAAAAACTAAGTCTGTTTGGTACCTGATTATTCTTCTGATGAGGACTGATGTTAGTTTGGGATGACCTGATGGTAGAACGCTAATTTTCAATTCAAGGTGATTTTCTCTGTGCTCAGAAGGCCACAGTAGCATCCCTTTACTCACCCTTTCAGTTAGGATTGTCAGCAGTGCCTATCCAACCTATTTGTTGACATCAGCAGGTTTGGGCTCTCCGTGAAATTATGCGGACAGATGAACTGATTCAGTGCTCTTTTATCAGATACTGTTTTACATTAATTGTATTTATAACTTTTATATCTAAATGAAAATAAACTAATTTATATATTGAAAAAATTCTTAATTCTAAATGCGGTTTTTTTGTAAGATTTTGCTGTCACTTATGAGTGTTCTTCATTTCTCCTGTACTGCACACTACCTAAGTTTCTTCCTGTCTTCTTGTATCTCATCTCTCTTCTTACCTCATTTTCTCTTGTAATTCTTGGTTCTCTTCCTTTGTGGTGGTGGTGTTTTTTCATACACTTTGGGAATAAATGGGAATAAATTTGGGTTAGTCTTGAATACTTTTTTTTTTTCCCCCCATCAGCAGGTTGTTCGGTATAGTTCCTGGTTTCCATGTGGTTCTTCAAGCTAGTTGCACTTAGCTGCTCCATGTTTTTATGTTTCTCACAGTATCCAGTTAGGGCTTTTGAGATGGTTCTTTATGCATTTTCCTGCCTTCCATCTGAACCCATTTTGCTGTTGAAATACGATATAATATATTTCTGAATCAAGAACTGAAATAATACACGGCTAGGAGGAACACCAAGTTGAAGTGGTCATTTTTTTCCTATTTCCACTGGCAGATGTATGAACCTCAAGTAAGAAGAGATCCAGTGGTTCTGTTAATCAGAAACGGACACATCTCTTGATGTGTCGGCCCCATTCTTCATACTCTTCATGCACCTCTTCTTTTCCTCTATTTCCATCCGAGCCAAATTAGGTTTAGTTGGGGAAGAAAACTGAGCAGGAAATACTCCTGGGCATTTGATCTTAGTACAGCCATATTAGTCACATACATGCAAATGTAACATTGTTAAAATCCAGAAAATATCTTGAAACAAAGAAGGAAGCATATTAAACTGGTAAATATGACTCCTAAAGACAAAAACAGCTCCTAGGTGGCCATAAGCTCCTTGGCTCACAAACGTCAAAGATGGTGAGTAATTTCTTGCTCTTACAGTCTGACTCTCATGGAAGTTTTGCTGCTGAATTTGGTAGCAGTAGGACAGGGGGTTTTGTTAATGTTTGGCACAATTATAAATCTCTTAGTTGACATTGAGTTAGGTTTCCTGTTTCTGGTACAGATGACAAGCAAAGCCTTCCCGGTGATTTACAGGTCAAGAGCTAGGAGTTTGTGTGAAGTCTCATGAAGCTGAACTACGGACAGATTCCTTCTTTGACCGAGTCAGGAATCTCCTCTGCCGCAGTGCTGTACTGTGGTACGTAATTGCAGTTTGGAACTGTTGCTGAAATCCAGAACTAAGAAGGTATCCTAGGGCCAAGAAATTTGGCTCAGCGTATAGTTACGAAGATGGGTAGAAAAGCAATGCTGGTGTAAGGGCTTCCTTACTAACAGGGAGAGAACAGCTTGCCACAGCTGTCAAGTGGTAAGAATTGAAAGCCTTGAAAGAAGGCAGAGACACTGCACCCACTGTTACTCTTGTATCTCTTGAACTATACAGCCCATAGAGTTTTTTGTCTTCTCCTTCCATCGCTTAACATGTTCTTTATGGAATTATTATTTCCTTCCTGGAAGCTGGAGGTCACTTCTTTGGTCCCAAAATGGGAGAAAAATCCAGAAGCAAACTAACTTCACCAGAACACATTAAGGTAAAGGCTACTGTAACTGTAACCTGCTCTGGTAATTTAACAGAGAATATATAAATGGGTGAACATATTCCAGAGGATGCAGTTTGTGATCGTTTACTTTGATTAACATTCCCAAACAAGGCAAACCATTGTACTGTCTGCAACAAGACGACTTAGAATTATGAAGAAAACCAAAGATTGGGTTTTTTGGGTTTTTTTTAATGCTTAATTGGATTGAGCCCTTTATTTAAGAAAGGTAAAGTAATACTATTTTACTGAGGAAAAAATGACTTTATTTTAAAAGCTCCTATCTAAATAATTCAGGTAGAGGCTTGGGGAATTACCTCTGATCTGCTTGCCGAACTCCCTCTGCTTTCTGTTCTAAGCAGAATAGTTTGCTTCCATATTACCACCAGTAAATAATAATACTACTACTAATACTAAAAACCAACCACCACCAAAAAACCCCACTATTCTCTTGAGTGGGTTTCCATCTGCAATCGCCTGGAGTCCTGCAAACAATTTGTGTGATGATTCACAGGAAGGAATAGGTTTCAATTCCTTCTCTGAGCTATGTTGATTCTGCAGGGAAACGGGAGCAAAACAATACGTTAGTCACATAATCATGAGACCTGGCCTAGAATTCACAGTGAACAGATGTGATGAGAAGTGAGCTACCTTCAATATATATTTGTTTTTCAATAAATCACATGTTTTAAAATACGGCTTAGTAGAAACAGTGGCTAAATGAGATCATTACAGGGCTTTATAGAACAACAAAAAAAAAACCACATAAAAGGATTAAATTGAATTTTTAAACTTCATCTTATCTATATTGGATATGCTCTCAATTCCTACAGTTTTATGAGAAAACTTTTTCTTAGGTATTCATAAAATAAATTCACTGCTGCATCGTCTTACAAAGGTAATTGTCAGTGTATTAAAAAGGATTACCAGTATCAAATTATCTTTAGCACTGCCAAACGAACAACCGAAAAAGTGTGGAGATAGTCTCGGGATGTGGAAGGCCAAGTTTATGAAGTTGATGGGTTTTGCCACCTGGTTTCTGAGGCATTTAGGACACATTTAGCTCCCATTCTCAGCCTTCAGAGAGTGACAAACTTTTAAAGCTTTGGGTTCATAGCAAGAAGCTGAGATTTTTCTTACGCCACTTATTCAATAAATTGAAGCTTTAAACAAAGCCACAACTCTACCACAGGTGGTTACGTGCCTACCAGGCAGCTGGAGACACGAACAAGTTTATTTTGCTGCTGTAGCAGCCCTGGGCAGAGTTAGTTACATTTACTACACGTTCTGGTTGAGCAGGGCATTTGTTTTGGGGATGCCGCTTTCCAGCCCTAGGGCAGCTCCTCCGCCGTGTATCAGCATCTTCCAGCGCGAATGGGACTTCCCGGAGGGAGGGAGGGAGGGAGGGATGGATGGGGAAGGAGCGGCCTGGCCGCGGGATTTGGGAAAAGCCGCAGAGGCCACCCCTCTGCTGCGCGGTGCGGAGTGAACTTTCCGTGCGTGTCCCGTGGAGCGGGGCCCCCTCGCCCGGCCCCGGCGGCTGGGCCGCCGCCGAATTCCCGCGGAACTCCCGGCATCACGCCCCTGGGAAAGCACCAGGCGGCGTGTCCCGAGCTCTTCCCCCGTCCCGGACGCGGACTTCAACTTCCTCCCCGTCCGGGCGCCGCACCGATTCCCGGCCGCTCCGCTCCCACCGCCGGGAGTTTCCTCCCTCCGCTCTCGCCGGTGCGGGCCGGCCCGCCTCCGCGGGCCCCTCTTCCGGCCATCGCCCGCCTTCCCCCGCCCCGGCCACAGGCGGCCCCCGGCCGGGGAGCGCCCGGCCCCGCCGGGTTTTGTTCCCAGCTCCGCCTCGGCCCGTCTCTCGTCGCCTCCTCCCCGCCCCGGCCCCGGCCCCGGCCCCTGCCCCTGCCCCTGCCCCTGCCCCTGCCCCTGCGCTGGCCGGCGGTCCCCTCCCTCAGCCGCGTTCATTTCATACCAACTCCCATTCCTCGCATTCCTCGCTTCCTCCTTTCAAACTCCAGGGAAAATAAAAGCCCTCCCTTCCCCTCCGAAACTCCGGCGGCCGCAGCCGCCCCCTCCCCGCCGGCAGCTCCGCGCTCCTCAGGTGAGTGTGCGCTTCGGCCCCCGGCCTGGCCTGGCCCGGCCCGGCCCGGCCCGGCCCGGTTCGAGCCGGCCTCGCCGCTGCGGACCCGGGGAAGGGGGAGCCCTGAGGGCCCCCCAACCCCGAGGGCAGCGGCGGCGGCCGCCGGGCAACTCCGGGATGTCTCTGCGCCTCGGCGGCGGCGAGGCTGAGCTCGAAGTTGACCCGCCCCGGCCGCAGCTCCCACCCCGGCGGGCCCGGGGGTGGGGACCGGGCGGGAGCGGGGGGCAGGCGCGCAGCGACAGCCCTCGTCCGCTCTTCCAGCGGGAAGTCCTGGAGCAGAAGGAGAGTTCGAAGCCGGTCCTCGCTGCCCCGAGCAAACGAGAGCCGCTCCCGCCCCGCTCAGGTCAGGACGCGCCGCTTCGCGACATCGCTCTCGGGCGGGAGGAAGGGGCAGGAGGGAGGGTGGAGGACAGCGTGGGGAGCCGGCCGTGTGCGACGGGAGGAGGCACAAGGCGTACAAAGGAAGCGATGGGAACATCCTCCATGGAGGCTCCGGCGGCTTCCCTCCCCTCCCCGCCGGCTGCGGGAACTCGGGCGCTCGTCGCTGCTGTAGCACTTCGTATGGGGAGAGCTGGGTTGCTGCAGCCCTCGTGGAGGTGTTCGTGGGGAGGAGGGTCAGGCCTCCTGTACTCAGTTTAATGTAAATTGTGAAAGATGGGTTGTTTTTTTTTTTTGGGGGGGGGGCAGGCAAAAAACAACCGAAAAATAGCCATAAGCGAGTTTATCCCCAGGCATGTGGGTTGTTAACAGGGTGTTTACCAAAAGATGAGGGAATACTGTTTGCCCGGATCGGTTATTCTGGAGTTGGAATTGAGTTTTGGTGGCACGCCTCTGGAAAGGGCTTGAATCGAAACAAATAAACGCCAAAAACCAAGCAACAGATTACTTGGGGAAGCTGTTTATTTGATGCACGTAATTTCATTTGAACAGTTGCTTGCAGAGGATGCTAGAGATGGGGGAAGGAGTGCGGCTCGACCTGTTTTAAGGACTTCTGTAAAGTACTTAATGGTGAATAGTCATATATAAGTAAAAAAAAAAAAAAAACCCGAACAAACAACCAAAAAACCTCAACCACAACTAATCTACCAATTTTTTTGTTGTTTTTGTTTAACCTGAAGTTACACTAACGTTACTTTCTAACCTTAAGAGTCGAGTTTTGCTAATCCTCTACAAATAAACAATGCAAAAGACTTCTCAAATGCAGTGGCCTGGGTGGGAGGAAAGGAGATCTGGGGTTTGTTGTTGGGGGTTGGTTTGGTTTTTTTTTTCCTGTTTCCTATGACTCGGAAGGGATCGGCTTCCCCTAGACTTGATTGCAGTGTCTGTGTGCAAAGTGCATTCGTTTACCTGTCTGCCCATCTGTCTGTGTAGATGTAAGAGGTTTTGTTGTTCTCCTAGAGAAGGAAGCGGGCAGTAGGACAGGGCATGAAGTAACAGGAAGGAGCAAGAAGAACAGAACAGGAGGGAAAGCAGATTGAGTAGGTAGCAAGTGCTAGGGCTGGGCTGAAGCTGCTCTGGTACCACCTACGCAATTAAAGCTTTTTGGTCTTGATAGCTTGTTCTCATGATGGAGAAGACCCTGGATTGTGCTGTAATGAATACAGAGGGGCTCCTTTATTAGGGCTTTTGGATGCTGAGGGACTCTGTGGCTTTCTTTCGAACTTGACTTGGCTGAGCAAAGGGCAGCCAGCCAGTGGCTGCAGTCACCTTCTGGGGTTTTCCTAAATCCTGGTCTGAATGGCTCCCTCAAACTCGAGCATGTGGCAAAGTCTATCGTCTCTAAACGGGACTATCAGCTCATTGTTCGTATCCTCTCAGAGGTGATCTTGGGAGATCTACTGTCTTGGTTCCTGCTACATCTTTTTTAAAATTAATTTTACCGATGGCTTTGAAGTATTTTAGGTTATTACTGTGATAAGTGTTTTAATGTTAGTGTATTACGGAACACCTGTGGGAAAACAGTATGAAAATAGTACTGCCAAGCTGATTTCTTTTTTTAAATGCTTTTCACTTTCTTCAATTTATCTCTGTTCCTTTTGCAGACTGAGATCTGATATTTCACATGTTGGCAGTGATTCATCTCTCTTTGTTGCCTGAAGTGATACCTGAGCACAGGCAGATAAAAGTTACATTGGTCATTTTGTAGAATCATCGGCTTTGCAGACAACTCTCTTATTTGTTCAGCATTCTCACTCTTCCAGCATTCTCACTCTTCCATGTCTCTAGCTCCTACTTCTGGCAGGGATTTTTCCCTGATCTATCTCTGGTGGGTTTTTTTTCATAGTGATTTCTTTGGTATCTTTGCAGGAGTTTTTCCACGTAGTCTTATTTTTTTCCCTGGCTTCTCTTGTTTGTTTTTGAGCTGTCTGAATCCCTTTGGGTTGTTTCTGTCCACTGATGTCTGTATACTTTGTTCTGTATCATCTGCAAGTTTCATTAACATTCCCTCTATTCAGTCTTAGATATCTAATTAAGATGTCAAAGAAAACTGGACTTGCAAAGATCTCTGCAGCAACCTAGTAGATGCCCCCTGTACCTGTTGGTTCCATTGGTATATATCATTACACTTAGTTTTGAAGCTGTTTGATTTCTAATAATGTGAGCAGTAATCTCCAAAGCCACTTTGAAGTAAATTTTCAGCTATCGTTTTGTTGGAGAGTAGCAAATGCTGTTCTAAATCTAAACCTATTACATCATGCACTGTATTTTTTTTCTTTCCCTAACTTTATGACAATTCTATCCTCTGTTAAAGAGGAAGTTTATAAAGATTTACAGCCGTGTATGCCCTTCTTTTCCTCCAGCTCCTGCATTATGCTCACCATCATGCTAAATAAATGCCCAACATGTTCCTTTGTAGAGCCTTGTAAAGAGTCAGGAACTTGTCTCAGATTTTGTAACAAGCTCTATATACACTAGTTGGTTAGAAAGAGTTCTAAGGTTTGGAGGTGGTATTTGGGGTTCTTGGGGTTTTTTTGTATGGGTGTTGTTTTTTGGGGGGCCGGGGGGAAGTTGTTGTTCCTCCTTTTTCTGGAGGTGATGCAGTCACTCCCCTTTGTTTTTAAGGCTGTATGAATTAGATGTTTTCCTGCTAGGGAGGGGCAGGTTTTCCAGTTCCCGGTGCCACTGGCTGAGTCACTGGCTCTGTTTTCCTGTTCCGTTGTAGGTTTATAATTACCTTGTTCTTACCTTCATTAGCATATGATTGCCAAAGGATAGGTGTTTTACTTTGCTGTATTTCTGAGTGGCTTTCAGAGCCTGGATACAAGCCTTTGAAGCACCTGATTTGCTATTGCCTAAGAGAAAATAAATCAGCATAGTCCTCAAAGTGTCTTCCTTCAAACAGTATGGCAACCGTTAATGGCAGATGTCTAGGCACAATCTAATCTCTTGTAACCAGGACTACTGTAAGTGAAAAAGTCAGGAGAGCACTGGGTATCAGTATACTGAAATGGAAAGGGAGGGTTTGCTGACGTCTCTTAAGTTCATTTTACTTAATTATACTTCTCTATAGCAGGTCCTCGAAATAAAGCTCACTGATACCAGACTAGCAGGATTTAGAGAGGTTCTCTTGGTTTGAAAAATCTTGTAATCTAAGAGGAAAAAAGACAGGTGTAAAAGAAAGATTTGCATAAGAATATTTTCTCCAAGTACAGTCACTGCTCTTTGATTTATCTTTATAACAAATAAATAAAAAAAATCCTATTTAATTCTCCGCCCCCATTTGTTTGTGAAGGTTCTGTGTGAACAGAAGAAAATAACTGTGCGGGGGAAACAATGTAAATCACAGTTTCTATCTACCCAGTAAGCTAACTGAAAAATAGAGAAGCAGCATCTTTCTCCACTTTTTTGGTCACAGGTTTTACTTGTAAGAACATACTTTTAAAACTGGAGTCAAGTCCGTGGTTAGCTGTGTCCCTTTAAGAATCTAGTTTTGCTTGGCTAGCTGCCCTTGTTCTCCTGTAGATTAATCCAACAGAAGGTATATAACCTGTTGACCTTCCTGACAAGAAGGGTCTGGAAGGGTGAAGAGATAAATCAGAAGGTTTGTGCTTTCCTGTAGTATCTGAGGGCAAGTTTAACCAGTGTTTTCCAGGTTTTGGCCTTTTTTTTTTTTTTTCCTTAGTGATTCCCATTTGAAGATTGAGGTTGTAGTTACAGAGTCTCATGATTTTCACTTGCTTTCTGTGAAATCCTTATATGTTCAGCAGTTCAGAAATGACAGTTTGTTTATACCGCAATTGAGAGGGAAGAGCTCCAAGCTCAAAAATACACTAGTCTTGAGTTGAAGACGGCTTTACTGACTCTTGCATTAAACCGGCAGGAGAACTGGAATCTGGGAAAAATGGCTGGTGTTTGTTTACCTGAGTGGAAATTTCAGATTCTTACAGAAAAAGCAAATCTGGTGAACTTGTCTCAGAGCCAGCCTTCAAGAAGGGATCATCTTAGCTGTAAGCAGTGAATGTTCACTTGCATGTTCCAGGTGGAGCACGCACTCAGAAACTGAGCTGGTGTGGTTTCTGAGTACCCCAAGAAAGAGCAGCTTGGTTGGTAGCCATGAGTAGGGCTTATTCATAGGATGCAGATGTTTCATGGTTGTTCTTTACTTAGGCATTGGTTTATCAAAAGGATCAAACACCTTTAAGCTCCCACCTAACTACTACTAAAATCAAGCCACGTGCTTAATTGGCTGACTGAATTGAGGTCTCATTTTATATACCTGGTCTGCCTATTTGTGGTTTTTGTCTTGAGGCTTTAGTAATGGGCTTAGCCTGCAATACAGACCACCTGCAAGCACTGCAGATGCAGAAATCTGGCTGTTTTCTGCCAGATTTCTGTGTTTGTGGGTTGTATGGTCGGTGCTTCTGTCTACTCTGTTGTAAGTCTCTTATCCCGGGTTCAGCTCTTTCTTTTCTTGGAGACTGGCTATAGTTTTGGAGCTGAACATTTTCACTGCTTTGGAAGAGATTTGCAAACATCTGTCTCCTGTCATGTGTCTGAGTTCATGTGAAATTCTGCCACTGTGACTTAGTTTCCTAAGACACTGGTTGTGAGGTTTTCTGGGACGTCTACCCCTTTAATCTCAGATAAGAGGTTGAGAGATGTCACAAACAGGAGGAAGGATTGGGAAATAAGAATTTGATTTGGATATTGTAAAGTGGCCATTATGAGTCTCAATTTTGTGTGTCTTGTCAAGAAAGTCTCAAAGATGCCCAGTTTCCAGACAGTGTTAAACATAAGCCCCTCTGAAGTGACAGCACTTGCAAATAACTTTTACATTTCATCTTTTCTTGTCTTGAAATTCTTGCCTGGATTTTGCCCCCAGTCTGATTTTGTCATTGGTGGTTCACTCAGATCTTTGTGCTGCAGTTTTTTTCCATAGGTAAAATGGGGGCTTTTAAGTCTGATGACAAAATTTTCAGGACAACTGACTTCCAGTGGGCTTAGGAGCAAGGCTTTTTTAGGTTGCTACTGAAGGTTCCATATCCTTTAATTAAGTGAATAATACTCTTTGGGGAAATGCTAGGCATGATTTACTTCTGTCTCTAGCTTGGTTTGGTAAGACCCAAGTAATTTGAATCAGTCAACGTCTACACTTATCTATACTTGAAGGGACAGTTGTGATTTAAACAGGTTAGCTAACACTACCGGTGAGTCTGTGATAAGAAAGGGACACGATTATTGAACTTCCTTCTAGTTCACTGCTTTCTAGCCAGCTCTGTGTGTGTTGGGAGAATGACTCCTGGTGACCGCTGCCTCCAGCACGAGGGTGGCCAACCATTTTCACCCTGCCACAACCTTCATCTGTTTGGGAGGCTGTGAAACACATGCCACATGTCTTGGAAAGTCAGGGAGAATGGGAGCTCTGGTAACAGATCACACATGGGAGATAACAGTGATTCCCCAGGAACTGCACTTTAAGGATTGGGGCCAGCCCAGTGTGTGGCTCAATCCCAGGGCAACCTGGCAGTGTCAATCTCTGCAGCCCTTGTGGCTCATTTTTCTCTCCCTGCTGAGATTTAAATCACGCAGTAGTCATTTTGTTGGTCTGAGGCTGATGGCCTTGCGTTGTAGCCTGCATGTGGGAGCTGTGCATGAGCTGCTCAGGATTGATCCTCAAGTTGGCCCCCCTAGACTAGTGGGAGCACAACCAGCCTTTGGGGTGTGTTTTTGTTGGGTTGTGCATTTCTTTTCTCCCCTCCTTGGGGCAGCAAGGCTCTGTGCTCTGTTTCCTTTATCACAAATGTAACTGGATGGTGTGCAAGGCCACACACAGCCTTATCTCATCACATCCTGTTTGACTGCATTATCCAGGGCTGCACTGATGGAAGTTCTCCTCTCTCCTTGTTTTGATTTATATCACTGTGTGCTGGACACTACATCCTTTCTCTGTTTCAGCCAGAGCTCAGCTACTGCAATAATTTGAAGAGTGTTTTGCTTTGTTCAGGAAGTCAGGTGCCTTTTGAACAGCAGCTGCTACAGGGAGTTTCAGTGTAGCAAGCAAACCAAGCTTGAGTTGTTGTGCTAGGCTGTGTGGTGTGTTCAGCTGGAGCCCAAGCTTACGCTGGATACGATCTGAGGCTGGTAGTGCTTGTTCCTTTGTAAATCAGACTTATTCAGTGGTGCGGCAGAGACAAGAATCTCACAATGCAGCCTGTAGATGTAATTATTATATTACCTTGCCCAATACACAGAGGTAAATCTCACTTCTTTCCTCACTTCTGGCGCTGCTGCCTGCTTCACTGACAGCAAGTAACACTTACCTTAACTGGTTTTATTCACAGGATGAGGCAGCATTACGCTGGTGTCCTGGGTGGATAGGGATATTCACTGGGAATAGCCAGGGATTCACGGGGATTGCAGGAGGCTCAGAGCAAAAAGTGAGACTGTAGCCAGGCTCATGACTTGACTAAGTTGTTACGGAGTACTTGAGTTGGAGACCCCTTAAAAGGCTTGGTGAACTCCACCTTCAGTGGTTCATGGGTGCACCTCCACTGGATCTTCTGCTGACACTGAGTTGTTCTGGCTCCAGGCCAGTTTAACGACTGGAGTGCAGCTCCTGAGGAGCCTGAGCAACAGATAGCTGGCTGGTTCTGCAAAGGTGCTTTTATCTTCCTAGATCTATTTCAGTGCTAGTTGGTCTTGCTACAGTTGCATTTTTTTATTTTGCTCTGTAGAGTCCCTGTAAACAAGTCCATTATTTTTGCCTGTAAGCTTTAACAGACCTTAGTTATTGTTGAATAGCTACTTTCCCACATTTTCCCTTTCCATTACCTTGTTGGTGTTTTTGTTTTGTTTTTTTTTTTTTTCTCCCCCGCAGTCTTTGCGCTGCAGCCCCTTGGAGCTACTCATCTACTGATTGCACTCATTCTTCTCTTTCAGAGGAACTGAGATTATTGTAGTGTCCTGTAAAATTTCCCAGCCTTCTTCCTCTGGTAAGTTTGAATGCCATCTTCCATCATACCTTGTACAATAGATTTCGTGGTATTCCAGACTGTTGCTTTCCCAAGCCCGGATCTCCTTCTATGACTGCATTGCATAAGCTCATTTGTTAGTGTTCTGGATGGAAGTAACTGACTGCTTGTTGCTGTTTCCAGATTTTCTTATTGTTATAAACTACTCTGAAGTTATCATTTGAAGCAACAGTACATCTTCCCTTCTGGCCAATCTCATTATTTTTTGAAATTCTCTGTTTGACTGCTGATCAGGTTGGAAAATGTTGTGGGTCATATCCTCTCTGGTAGCAGTATTTGGCTCAGGTTACCAAGGTAGTGAATACTGGAATTGTTTGGGTTTATACGCATTACAATGACATCAAAAAATACCTGTAATGAGGAGCAGTCCCTGCCCCTACAGCTTGCAGCTCCATTAAAAGAGACCAAGGATGAAGGGATGTCCTTTGTAAAATGAAGCGACTTGCTCAGCCTGCAGCCAGCTCAGAAGCAGGAGTGGAACCACACTGTCAGACTCCACATGGCTGTGCTGGCAAATGTTTCTGCCTGGGAGGGGTGAGTTAATAGGGGTGTCTCTGATTAGTGTGTCATGCTGGATACCAATTCCAACAGGGAAAGAGAGTGGCCATGCGGTGGGGGGAGTCTTTTGGACAGAGCAGCTCTAAGAAAACTGAACAACTGGAGACAGCTGGCTGCAATTTTTCAGATCCTCAGGAAAGTATGATTTTGTGTTGAGCAGCTGCCACAAACACTTAAGAGGGTGCTGTTACCAACAGTAATGACTGAGGAATTTATATTGGAAAGCACATGTGTCAGACTATGGAGTCTGTTAAAGATGTGCTCCCTGTCAATGAGGGCTCTTGGCAGCTGTCTAGCTCTGCAGGATCTCTGAATCTCAATGAGATACTGTGTATGAAAGGAAAGAGAGGTGGTGTTGGAATTACCAGCATCATAACAATGAAACCAGAGCTGCTGGAGCTGAAAGATTTTCATGCTTTCTTCATGGTTTTGCTTTCTTCTGACCCAAAATCCTGCCTTTTTGAGTGACTCAGTAAGAGATGGGCCATGGCAGAAAGAAGCAGGGGCTAGGAGTGAATAAGAAACAGTGTTTGGACAGAGGGGAAAATAAGAAGGAAGTAGAAACACTGTGGTGGGGAGGTGGAAGTGCTTTGAAGGGCTGTGTCTTTGGTCCTGGGAAAGAATCTGTGACTGGGCCCCACAAGGAAAGGTAGCTAGTCCTCTCTCAGTAAAGGGGTGGGATCAGAATAAGAACAACTGTAAGGTACAGTACCAGAAATATGAGAGCCAAGAAGCAGAGTCTAAGTTCAAACTGAGGGAATCTGAAGAGAACAAACACTAAGCCTGGGACCTCTGGCAAAACTTCCTGATATGAGAATGGGACAACATCCTCTGACCTCCGATCCTAAGAACTGTGCCTGGTGAGGGGATTCAGATGGTGAAGGAATTGTCTAAGCATGCGTGGGAACTGAGATGTCTCTTTAGTGATTTCAGAGTCAAATTCCCTCCACATCAGAAGAAAGCTTTGTGATTGCAAGCTCTTTCACAAGTAGAACTTATGAAGAAAAAAAACCAAAACCCAAACACTAAAAATACAAGTACTAAAATATTTACTGGTATTAGAACACTCAGTAATACAAATCGGCATTAAAGTTACCAACCTGTATGTGTATAGTTACTATTGAAAACAGAAGCACACTGAAAGCTAGATGCTAGCTGAAACATTTGGGTTTTTTTAGTTACTAATGAATATTATTCAAACCTGTTTCATAAATAACACATTCAACATTAGCATGTTTCTGAAAAATGCTCTGGTTTTGACCAGATTGCTTTTTCAATGGGAAGTGACTCCACTGACAGTTTTTCAACTTGTCTTACTAATAAAGCCATAGAGTTTGGTCCCCAGCTTCTCTACGGTTTGCTTTGCTTAGTTTAATAAATGGCTACTTTGGCCACCAGTGAGTCCAGAGTGTAGATCAACAGTGCAGGAAACAGAAGCCTAAAGGGTTCAGCCAAAGAAGAGATCCATAGGCCAGACAGCACCTCACCAGAACTTCTCTATATTACTGCTTATTGCCTCTGAGCAAAGAGTATCACCTGGGATTGTGTATGGAGCTTACTATGTAAGCAACATCTAAGAAAACTTTGCAGGCCCTTCAGTCCTTGGCATCCTACTGAACTAGAGACATAGAGTTCTAAGGATTTTCATGGTCATTTAAGTCTAGGGAATTTCTTTGGAAGTTATCAAAAAGAAGGCCAATTTGTGCTAGTGTCTGGGTTAATACTGAGGTTTCAGCTGGACATGGCCAAACATCCTTGATTTTATAGTCTGTAACAATACACTTTTGTCATCATCCATCAGGAATAGCTTTAGTGCCAGTAAGGGAAAGCCCGAATCAGGCTCCATGGTGTATAAATTTGGGATTTGCCATGATATCACATTTTATTGCCTGCTGACCTCACTGTAACTTGGGATAGGATAACATTCCTGGTCTAGTCACAAAAAGTAAGAAGCATTTTTTTGAAAAAAAGTATATAGTAATTTCAAGATGTGTATCGCTGCTTCTCTCATCGGTCTTATGTTCCACATTGATTTAGACCTGTGTGAGATAAGGCTTACATATTCTATCTCTTGCTTTGTGGACTTCCCTGAGTATAAAAGTGACATCTGCTCAAGTTGGCACAACATTTATTTCCTGTTTGAAGAAAAGAGTCTTGGGAGTTGACATCAAACTGAACACAGCATATTTTTCTTCTCCACTTATTCTGGAGCCTGGATCAGAAAGGACTCAGTGTTTTCTTTGTCACCAAAGGCACCTAGTGCAGATATTAAGCCTTGTAAAATATGAAATGATCAGGCAATGAATGTTAGGGTTTGGTAATGGGGTGGGGCACAGAAGGTACGCTTCAGATATATTTGCTTAGTTTCCAATGTAAGAGTGTGCCGTACTGAAATAATCTGCTAGGTGTTCACATGTGTCTCCGTGGACCTTAAGGAGATTAAAAAAATGGGATTCAAAGTAGGTGTTTTTTGTCGTTATGATGGCCATACATTCCCTAGGAGATGACTTGGTCTGCTTGTATGCATTGCCTAGGGAAATTGGCCTGATAACAGAGCTTGTAGCTTCCAGTGACCATGGCTTTGGGAGTCATACTGTTGAGCAATTAGAGTATGTTTTTTACTTAGTGTCGAGCCTGCTGGCTTTTATGAGACTTGCAGCTCCAAATGCAGGTGGTACTATGAATACCCTTGTCACACCTTAGTTCCTTCTGAAACCATCCATTTCTCAGTCTATCAGCCTAAGTTAAAACTACTCTATGCCTTGTGTTTCTTGAGATTTTAGTGTGCATTAAATACAGAGGGTCTTGACAGCCTCCAGGGATGAGGGATGCTTGGGGAAATATTAGAAGAACAGCAGCTGGAACAGATAGCTTCTGTTTCTCTGTCAAGGTCCCGCTGTGGAAAGCTTACTCCTCGATGCTGATTCCTCAGCAGGGCAATCTCTTGAATACCAGTGTAATTTTTTATTGAGCATCTGCCAGTGAAAGGGGATGTATTGGTGATAGATGCTTTGTGAGGAAAGCAACTGTTACGTTCATTTCAGGGTCTCTTAAAGTCACGTTGCCTGCTTTAGTGCCACGCACAGTGGGCTTGGGATATCTGTCCCAGTGGTAAAGGCCAAGTGTGAGTTCTCCTTTTTGCCCCCCTCACCTCTCATTTTATTTATTCCTTTGTTCATCAGAGCTCTGAAAATGTATAGCATGGGTTAAGAAGATTGTATACTCTAATGTAGTGGCTCAAATGGATGGATGGACAGTGGTAGGCCATTCCAGTAGTTCATGTGTTCCAAAACATTCTCACAGGAAGTAAGTTGTATGCGGGGTTTTCTAAATGTCTGTGTGAATCACTTGTTAGTGCTGCACTGTGGCATAAGAAGTATACTGTGTCTAGAAATTATTCAAATGCCCAGTATTATCTTACTTGTTTCCTGAGTTTTTGGTGGGTTATGGAGATGTGAAATAGGTATTTGCTGCTGTCCAAAGTCATTAAGGAGCCACAAAACCTTCTGAGAGCCAGTGTAAACTCTTTACAACTTCAGCTTTTGAAATTATAAAATTCTTAAGAATTTAAGATTTTAGTTAAAAAAAAGAAAAATAAAAATATATATCTAGTCTTGGAGAAGATTTTGTAAATGTGAAATCCAAAGAGCTAAGAAACCAAAGAGAGACTTTAAAAGGAGTGTATGGTGTAATGTTTTAAGTTTCTGGAGCTATGAATTTTTGAACTTCTGAAGTTAATTGAATGGACCTGCTTTTCCTATTTACCAATTTGGGCATGCCATAACTGCACAAATTTTGGTCTAGCTATTTTTTAACATAGACCATGCCCAAATTTCTCCTCTGTCCTCCTTTACATTATCACTGCAGTATTTCTGAGCTAGTCAGACCTGGCATGTCAGAGCTCTCTCCTTAATCTCTTGTTCAGTACAAGTTTCATGATTCTGTTGCTCTTGTAAAAAAAAAAAAAAAGTTTCTACTCAGCTATATGTAGTGATACACAGGGAAACTTTGAATTCTTCCATTTAACTGCATTTTCAAATGGTGGCTTGTGAACGTTCTTTATAACTCAGATAACAAAGCCATTAAAAAGGTAAATTAACACCTTTGGGATTAAGGCAGGGGAATGATCTGTGTCTTTTGTGTGGTTGACTGGAAGTGTCTGTATGGTCTGAAATTGCATTCTGAATGAATATCTTAGCAGCTTCACTCAATGACTTCAGCCTGTACTGTAGGTGTTTATAAATAGACTGTAATTTATTGTAGTTTTCAAGAGCTAGCAGCTGCCTGCTTAGATTCAATGAGAAACCAATTTCTGCTTCTGCCCTGTGGCAAATCTAATAGCCTGACACTGGTAAAGGATGAAGGGGCAGAGAGGCACAGAGGACTAGAGGAATTTGCCCAAGGTCGTTCTGAAGATGAGCAGTAGAAACAAGCTAAGTGCCTAGGATTCTTGACCTGCAGCCTAGTGGCTTTATCCTTTTACTTATGGTGCCCTCTGCTCCTGCCAGGAGAGAGTGCTGAGATTTGGGAGACATTGCATTAAACTGTTTGGCTCCAGGAATTGCTTTTTAGAAGTGCAGCTGATCCTTGAGAAGAAATGTCAGTGTTAAAAATGACACTGACTACTAACTCTGACCCAGTGAAACAGTATCTAAGAAAATTTCAACCCCAGTGCTCAGTGATGACTACATAATTCATCACTGCTTTATTTTGTATAGTCTTTCACATGGACTGAATCCCTGTATGCGGGTTTCAGAAAGTTAAATAAGTTATACAGTTAATGACAGCAGAGGGAGAAAAATTGGGTGATGAAGACAAGAAGACATGGCTTCTGAGGAGATAGTGATAGTTAATGAGCCAGAGATATGGGAGCAGACTGTTTTATCAGAAGGCTTTCTGGAAAAGGTTTTCATCTCAACATAAATAGAAATCAAGCACGTGGTTGAGTTACCATTTAAGGTGAACTTCAAGTAAACCCCCCCACTGAGGTTTTTATTATCGCTTAATTTTCCTGGAGAGGAGGGTTTCTAACTGACAGATTATATGTATTTTTCATCACAGGTTCTGAATCTGCTTCTCCACATATCACCTTGGAGTTTCTAGCTGGCACCATTACCTCCAACGAGTGGAGTTCTCCCACCTCCCCTGAGGGGAGCAACGACTCGGGGGGCAGCGAGGCCTTGGACAAACCCATTGACAATGACGCTGAGGGTGTGTGGAGTCCGGACATTGAGCAGAGCTTCCAGGAAGCGCTAGCCATCTACCCACCATGTGGTCGGCGGAAGATTATCTTGTCAGATGAAGGCAAGATGTATGGTAAGGAGAAAGAAAGGGCACACCACAACACTCTAGGCAGCCTGCCCTGTGCAAGCTACTTGTTCTGTACCAAACGATGTTCTCTCTTTTCTCTCAGGCTTTCCCAAGTTGATGCATTTGGTCACTTCAAATTGTATTTAGGAAAATCAGTGAAGATTTTAACATTCACAGATCAGAAAGAATTATAGCTGTCTTTTTCAGGGGAGTAAGCAATAAGGCAGATCCCAGAGTTGGGCATGCTACTGAACTAATATTTGAGTAGATATATAATGGAATCATGGTGTGACTCCGTCTGTCTTCTATGGTATCTCTTATTGCTGTCTTCAACACTCTTGTTGTCCCTACAGGTAAAGGTCTGTGTCTCTGGTGCTCCTGAATGTGTTTGTGTCTCCTGAATGGCTCTGCTGGTGGTGTGCAAACACTAGCTACACTTTTCAGATCTTAAGAAGGGCAGAAAATCGACCTCTCTGGCTGCTCCCTTTCGCTGTAGTTTGCCTTCTCATAGGGCTGGCATGAATATCTTTCACCTATGGTTTCTTCTCAGCTAGCGAGCTAGATACCCAGCTCTGAATGCAGAGAAGTGCTGGCTTGTAGCGGTAGCAGAAGTTAAAACTTTTTACGTCATATACATGATTTTTTAAATTTTAGTTTTTTAACTGTTTCATAGTGGAAATGTCTCTTGATTTTGTCCACAAAAAAGCTGGTCTGGGCTGGATTCTCCATCTCAGTATTGGAAGAAGACGTCTGGTAGTTCTGTGGCTAAAAATTGAAGCAAACTGAGAGTGCACAATATTTGGTTGTAAGTCCCAAGCTATTAAAACTTTCTCAAAGCACTAGCAAAGATCTTACAGAAGGCCAGTCAGTGCTTGGTTTTTTTTCCCTTACATTGGAATCTGTGCCTTTGCAGGCCCCATCATGGGAGCACCATACCCTGAAGCACCATATGGAGCACTTCACAAGTCATTCTGTAGGTTTCTGTCCACCCATCGGGCCATTGTTCCCTGATCTAGGGAGTAGATTGCTCTCAATATGCGGGCATGGGTGGGGTATTGTTCACACAGCCTTATCTATAATGAATGGTTTTAGTGGGTACATACATCAATGTATCCCTACAGAGCAATATGTGTTGAGTAAAGCTGATCACCCTGAGGCTCAACAAGTGTCAATATTCTTATGTAGACATCAGTTCCTAGTCTATGCTGGCACAAACATTTTTGTGGTTGTGCTATGGAACCGACTGGGCAACTGATCCATCTTAAAACTTAACATAGCCAGAAAAGGGAAAAAAGCAAACTTTAGTTTGGATATGACTCCTTATTTGTTTCACTGCACAGCTACTTGTACTGGTACTCATAGAAGGGGTGTTGAGAGTAGGAATGAGCAGCCGTGGTTGGGTTGAGGTGAGGTAGGACTGCTTCTTTCAGAAGCAATGCCTGCTTAAAATGCTATTCAAACTAAAATATTACTTGAAAATCTACCCCACGGTTATTAAGCATAGATTAGTGACATGCTCATTGCCATTTTAAGTCTGCACTAGTTTTCATGACAGATTACTTTAAAAATTGCTGGTGAAAAATTGCAGTTGTGTTTAAGACTGTCTCGATTTACTAATCATTCTGCACAATCCCTGAAATACTTCAGCTTTGGAGCAAGTGTGCCAGAGCAGGGAGTGAAATGGACCGGTAAAGAAGTAAGAACGAGAGCAAAAGTAAAAGAAAAGTTGGACTACAGAAACCAAAAACACTTAGCTGGGGCCTGACCTAGCATGGACTGGTGTTGAGTGGAAAGACTCTAGTTAACTGAACTCGTGAGCTGCAGAAGATAACTCACTTAGAGGGTGAAAATTTTCTGGGAGAAGAAAGGAACAGCTTTTCTGCAAGCCCTCCCCCACTACTCCAAATGGGGCAGTGTCCCTGCTTGCCTTCAGTGCACCTGTTCCCAGCATGGACGATGGGTTCAATGTGCTCCTGACAGAACCTGAGGCATTGATTTATGCCCTCCTTTGCTTACTAGTCTCCAGGATCCGTGCCAAGGAAGTGGGGCCCAGCCTGGGATCTATAGAAAGATATGACCGGGCAGGGAGAATAAATATAGTCCCTGATTTCATCTCCACTGCTTATGAGCCAGCTCACAGAACAGGACAAGCTCTATGTGAAGCTGGCCCATGACTTGACTTGTACAGAGCTCACTGAACCAAGGGGCAAGGTGTTATGGAGAACTGTAGATGCTCCTTTTCCTTGACAAAAGTGAAACCATTTCACTGTTTCCTACTGAGGAGTGTCTCATGTTCCAGGCCCCAGTATCTCTTCTATGTGCAATTTATATACTTCCCGCCTGTTGTGAGGCAGCCTGTTACCAGTTTGAAGTTAGTAGCTTTTACCAGCAAACTTGTTGAACAAGCTAAAGTGCACCAAGCCAATATGAGGAACTTGCACTGTTTTGTTTGAATATATTTAGAATTGCTCCAAAAGGTGTGTTTCAGCCTATACACAGGCCTCATGTTCCCTAGTCTCTTCAGAGTTGGCTTGCTGCTTACAGCTGTTTAAATGATACTCTGTTGGTTGCTGAGTGGACATGATTCTTATCTCACCCAATAGTCAGCCAAGCTCTTCTCAGTTCATTGACAAATCTGTGTCTTGATGCTTTTGCTGCCTTCTTTTCTTTCCCTATCTTTTTCACTCCCAGATATGTTTTGTTACTGGAGGTAGCATCTTGACTAAGGTGGTATCACAGCACTGCTCTGGGTACAAGCCCTCATTGTCTTCTCCAGCAGTCTCTGCATACTACCTGCTTAAGGCACTAAAAACTGTCTTGTGTGATATGGCATGCTATCTTTTCTCCTAATCATTGTATTGAAATTAGAAGCAGTGAGTCCAGGGCACCATTAACTGACTGATCTGATGCCTTGGTGCCACCAAGATCCTGCAAGATAATTTTATAACTGTTGCCAGCTAGAATACTATGGGGATACAGTATTACAAATCTGGCTTTTACATTTTCCAGCTATGTTTTTCTGTGGGAGAAATAGTATCTGTAGGATTTGTACTAAATAAGCAATCACAGAATTCAGTGTTAGAGTCAGTATCTGCAGGCATCTTCAGTACTGGTCTAAAGAAAGGAGAGGGAAAATGTTTAGTACCTTTGTCTGATTTGCATGGAGATGCTAAATAAAGCAGGTCTCCAAACACTATGGAGGACAGAGAGATTAAAAAAAATAGTGACTAGTGAAGTGGTACAGAGTTTGACAAAACACTGCTGGGGCTTTGATTTACAAGGGAGGAAGTAAGAGCTTGGAAGAAATAAGCCTACTGCCTTAGGTCTCCAGTGTTCCCTTCTGCTGCACAAACATCTGGCTCGGAACCCTTTTGATAAGAGGAACTAGAATTGGCAGCTGTTTGTTAGATTGCTCTTCTGTAGGAGGCAGTAGCTTAGCAGCTGGTTTACAAAGGGCCCAGCCATTTCTGTGCTGAGCAGGGTGGGGCAGACAGCTGGGGGCAGCCATCTATCTCCAAGGCTGATGCTGCCTGTTCATGAGTCAGAGCCCTAGTATGGCTGATAGACGTCCAATGCTCAGAGGCTGAGTGACAGAAGAAAGATAGTTAACCATGTAACTAGTTAAAACCTGGAGCAGGCAGTGAACTGCAAAGACTTCAGCTTGCAATGTGAATTACACAGGAGGAGCATGGCCGCTGTTACAAATACGAAAACCTTCAAGGTGTCAATCTTTAAATACTTTCTTCTATATCTAGTCTTCTATATCTACATCATCTCACCTGATGATGTTTCAGTCAAAGAAATTGGAACCTGCAGAGAATGTGCTCAGTTGACGCTGAACTGGCTGGCTCAAGTCATTGTAAAATTTGGATTTCAGCTCTGATATCCCTCAGAGAGATAGTTTTGCAGTTCCTATCCCTTCCATCATTATGACCTAGTGAACTGTAGAACAGCCCTTTGTCCCACAGTTTTGGTAACGAAATTGAATCTCCTGTTTTAAACACTAGAAGACAGATGAGACTTAGATTTGTGGACAGTCAGTCAGAATGCAGACATTTCCCTCTTTTCCTGGTGGTAGGTGTGATGATTTTGGAGTTGCTCTATAACAAGGTTTTGTTTCACTGAGCTGGCTTTCAACTTTGCTTTTGTGTGGTTCTAGTTCTTTGTTGGTGACTAGGTGAAGCCAGATTTCTGGAAACATTTGCAGCATGTTAAACTTCTGCTGAAGTTTGTCAAGTTTTTCCTTCCATCTCCTTTGTAAACTGAGGTTAGGGTTCTTCATGCTAAACTGTGTATCAGTTTAACTGATGTTCTCTCCATGCAAACACAAACTCAAGTATTTTGAGTTCCACGCATTTCCTGAATATTGAGGAATTTGGGAGTTTTGAAATGCCAACCAACCAGGAAGCTGCTGGCTCTTGCAGTTAATAGAGTTAATAGTGCCAGCTGTGCCATATTTTCTTAACATGCTTAGCACTGAAATGTATTAGCAGTTTTATTGTGTATTACATGTTATCAAAATTATTGTGAGTACCTTGAGGGGCGGGTTATTCTGTTTCAGCAAAGGACACTTGCTTTTTCCTGTCCCTTTTGATTTTTAGCAGCTTTGTAATCCTACTTTTACCTGTCAGATTTAGAACCAGGCGTGTTGTATAGGATTATGTTTTTCTCACTGTGTATGTTTGCAGCCATAGAGCTTTTGTCATGTTCAAGTAATTTCCTTCATTAGAAATATTGCATTACCCTTTTGGTTCTTCCTTTTTTTTTTTTAATTTCTAAGTTTCAGATGTTTAGTAATTCTCCAAGATAGAATTGATCAGTAGCCATATATTGTTGGCAATGCACTTGTTCTGTTCTGTTGTTTTAATCCTAAATAATACAGCCAGTTTAATTGACATCTAGTTTAGGCAGTTTTACGCTTTGTAGCTGTATCTGCTCATCTGCCTCATTCTTGAGAGATTGGTTCCATTTGTCAGCCTTTTCCTTGTCGCAAGTCATTGTTTTGCTTCTGCTGTACTTCTGGATAACTTCATACGTTTCCAGTTATTTTGTGAAAAGTTTAGTAAAAAACGTAGTGGATTTTCACAATTTTAAAAATACTGTGTTTTTTCACAACTGGATCCAAATATTTCCAGTTGCTAATCTGCAGTTAAATATACAAAATGTTGATTTATATTTAAAATTTCAGGTCAAGTTCAAAACCTGAGAACAAAATCAGACATGGAAAATGAAAATTAATAATGTCCACTGGCTTGAGTTCCCTTTTTTCTTTGAAGCAAGTGTACGTAAAGCTCTCTTCCGGACAGGTTTTTGCAAACACATTGCCAGAAAGATCTCAAAAACATGGAGTGAGTTCTGAGAAGAGCAACAAGCATACTAGACTTAACATTGAGCTCTGGGTGTTGGAAGGGACTGATTTAGGAGGAAAGATTAAAGTAGCTAAATATACATTGCTTGGCTAAGTGATGACTGAAAGGTGGAGGGTGGGGGGACACATAATAACAGTCTAAAAATATTTGAAGGGTGTTAACATTTAGGAGGGAGAAGGTTTTTATGTGGAACATGTGAGCATGACTAGGATTAATGGGAGAGAAAGAAGGAATATAGGATGGATATCAGCAGAAGCTTCGTGACAGCATGGTGCTCAGTGCTGAGGGATCTCTCTTCTGTAGCATTAGAATGGAAATGCTGTTGTTGGGGACTTTTAAAATTGTATCAGATAAAACTCTAAAGAATGTGTTTGTAAAACTAGTCCCAAGGAATGGTGCCTGTGTGTGCATGAGCGTCTGTGTTTTGTATGAATAAGAGGTGGATTCTAGATTAGATGTGCTATGATTTTACACAGGAAACAATAGTGGGCATTTGGTGATGACCAAATACAGATTTCCACTGTAAATATCTGCATTTCTTTTTTTCAAAATTGTTAGTATTATGATATATACTATCTGTGGTTTTGTGACATGAATAAGTCTATTAGACTGATTGACACAGGCTCTATCTGAGGTCTGAAACAGGAATAGCAAACTTCAAGGTAAGTAACTAGGAGTGCTTTCTCAGAATTTGTCTTCTGTTGATTAGTCAGGCATTGGGTAGAGAAGGGAGATAGCATTTCTCAAGCAAGGGGGTGCATGCACATAGAGGAAATCAATAAATGTCAATACACAGATTGTGTGGAGACCTGGCATAGGAAAAAAGGAGGTTTCTTATTTCTACAGTGCAAATAAGCAAAACCTTACACATGGACTCTCCTTTAAAATCTCTTTCAAGAGCATGCCTTATTGCTGGAGGGTATATATGAAATATAACTTAAGAGAACTTTAGTAAAGTATCCCTATATATCTGTTAAGAAAAAACAGTACAAGACAACATAACCTTTCCATGTTCCAGTGCCTGAAGGGGTGCCACAAAGCGAAGGGAAGCTGCTTGATCAGAAAAAGACAGTATTACAGCTAAGAGAAGAGGCAGTGTTCTCATTCATGTAGAACCGAGAAAATGAGCCCAGGAGAACTAGGACTTGTCTATTGGTTTAAACAGTTGCTCATTAGCTAATCCATAACAAGCCTTGTATTGTCTGTGTATGGTGCAGATCTGGGCAGCAGAACTGGGAAGGCTGTGTGAACTTTGTGCCTAGACAGATGGTCTTGTAAGTCTGTTGGTCACTGGCAGAGCTGACTTAAACTTCTGGGGCCTGGGCACACCTGCTGCTGAAGGGTGCATAGCCAGCAGCTGTTCTTCCTCATTGATGTCACCTTGAACTTGTGACCCATTTTCTGGGTACGCCTTGCAGATTCTGAGTCCTATTGCATGCACATATCCAGTCATGCTCTGTCTCTAGCTTCTTGAACAGGAAATTAGACTGTTTTCATTGAAACTTTTAAATGTAAAATGTGTTCAGAATCAATCTTCTTTCCTCTGGAGTGTGATTTGTGCAGTCATTGCAAATACCTTTTCGGGAGCTTAGATTGGAGTCTGGGGACTGAGTGCCAGGAGTGTAACCAGCGCTTGATGAGATAACCCAGTAGGAATGACCCAAGCTGTTGACTGCAAGTGCTGTAGACTTAGACCTATTTCTAAACGTGACAGTATTACAAGGAAACACATGTGCATGTGGGGTATTGAGCACAATGTTGCCTTCAACCTTAACTGGGAATTATGAGCATTCCTGCCTATGAACAGGGCATCATCATCTTTAGCTGTAGTGTTGTAGAAAATGGTGCTGGGAGGGACCTTCAAAGGTCATCTCATCCCTTCCTGTGTCTGAAGGCAAAGCCAGCTGTACTTAAGCTGTTCCTCTCTAGTCTGGTCCTTTATGGCTAAGATTGGAAGAAAGTAATTTGACAGTTTCAGCTTGAAATTTCAGCAGCTTTCATCTAGAAGGTAGATGAAGCACTTAGATATTTGCAAATTTCTTTCTGGATCCATATGCATTTTTAGGTATCACTGCCGCTTAAATAGTTTTGTCATCCTCTTGACATCCTGCTCTCCTGTCACTGCCTGAATCATGGTTGCCCAGCTATCTATTAGAATTATGCTGTAAACTTAGTCAGGAAACAGGTGTTTAAAGAATGTAGAACAGAATTGCTCCAGTGTTAGGGGCAGAAAGAGAGCAGGAGGGGAAATATCACAAGGCACTGTAAGGAAATTTTATGAAGATTCAGCTATTATCCAGACCATTTCCTGGGTACCTACCCAGTTATGAAGCCTGCTTTTCTGCTTAGGCTTTTTTGTCCATATTCTTTTTCACTTTTTACAGAATCTGATACCTTTTAACAACTATTTTTGCTAGTGCTGGGATGATGTAAAACTGTTCTGGAGTATATTTCCTTCAGAAACAGTGAGATGACCTAATAGTTCACTGCAGAAGAAAAGAGGGAGTTGCCGATCCCGTTTCCTTGCTCCCCTGCTCTGCTGCTGGTTTTGTGTGCCCACTTTTTAGGTTAACTTCAATTTCCAGCAGACTGCTTGCTGATCCATTTTAGCTTGCTAAACGGATAGCAAACTACTCTGGCAAAATAGGATGGACAGATTTATGTCAGAGCTAAACTGACCCGTGGAACGATCTAGTGAGAGGGAGTTAAGGAAAAAAGGCAACCATTTTTTCAGTAATAGCCAGCCATTTGTTTAAGCTGAAGCTACAGCTTAGCGGTTTGAAGTAATGATGGACATTGACTACACTCTATGATGGCAAAAACGGAAGATGGGTAAAGTGGCAGCCATTCCACTTACAACACCACTATTCATTTATTCATATAATGCAAGAACAGTCTCTGGGTTCTTTTTCTTTCCTTAAAGCTGCTGCATAATTTTCAGTCAGTTGGCTGAGACTGGGTCTGGGTCCTGTTGTAGTTTTATGTACCAAGTGAAGCAGTCACAACTCCTCACAGGACTAAGCCAGACCAGGCTAGCTGCCCTGAGAAACTGCATGATTCTGTGCTGGTCATGCAGCAAGTGGCTGCATGGATCTCTCAGACCCCTTTTAACTCAGATTTCTGCAGTAGCTGAAGCTTTGAGTATTCTGGGCACAAGATAAGCACTTGGGCAGAAATCTGCAAGAAACGGTGCTCTATTGGTGCCAGCAGAGACAGCTGACCACAAAATGTGCAGGAGGACAGGTGCCAAGGTTTTTGCTATGCTTCGAGGCAATATCACTTGGGAGGTTGGACTAGATGACCTCTAGAGGTCCCTTCCAGCATAAAACATTCTATGATTCTATGATCACTATTGAGAGTTGCTTTCAGATACCCTGCAGCTATTGGAAGCTATTGAAACAAGCAGGCAAGATGTTTATTGGCCTAAGGAAGAATTTAGCAGATGTCTGGGTCTGTAATGTAGAACTTGGACTCATGGGAACTGGAGGATGTTGTTACAGTTAAGCACGAGTTTCAGTGCTACCCTCAATGGTCATGCTTTTCTGAACCTGGGCCTTAGTGAGCAAAGTGTGTTTGTGCCTGTGTAACGATGTCATTCTCAGGTGTCCCAAGAGGCTGAAAGCTGTTAGTTTGACATGCCTTTCCATGTAGGATTGTTATTGGCTATTTTGGGTGTTATCTGATACACTCTACGGCATACAAAGGACTCATATTACGATCTGCAGTTGCATTGGTGTGATTGTGGGATTTCCCAGCCAAAGTGAATCTAAACAACTTCTGTAAGATTCTTACCAGTCTTGCTCTGGGAAGCACCAGAACAAGTCTCAGCTCTGTTCCTGTTGCAGCCCTTTGTGTGTATATGGAGGAGTACTTACTGGATGGATTATTTTACATTTCTGTGGCCTGAGGTGGTAGTGTGGGAAAACACAGCTGATGAGGATATTCAATTTAAAGGTTGAAGCATGGTGAAGAGCTGTGTAGCCTGGAGCTTCCCATTAGGCTGATGGGAAGGGATTGCTGCATGCATGCACGGTTGTACCTTAGTAAAAGCTCGTCTTTACAAGGAATAACTCCACATGCCTTTGGGGCAGTAATTAGGAGGCACTTTAGCTCTGTTTAGCCTTTAGACAAATGACACAAGCACAGGAAGAGCCTTGCCCATTTTCTTACCAGTCTGTATGTGTGTGAGGGTTAGGTGGAGTGCAGTTCCAGGCTACAGTTTCTCTGGTTGCAGAACTAGTTTAAGAAGTTCTGCCCTGGTTCTTTCTGTTCTCTGCTGTGCCAATGCTGTGGTTAAACAAAATGAAGTAGTTTACCAATCCAATTAAAATAAGGTGATTGGGCAAAACAAAAGCAACGACAAAATCTAAATGGGGCTTATTTTTGAATTTTTGTAATTAGAGTGGTGTGTGTTAGTCCTCCCCTGCCCCCTGCTCCGTTCTTCCAGCAGTTTAATTGATACAGCTTCTCACAGGAGTTGATGGAATATTTCAGGAGGAGGAATGACCAGCTGAGGAGAGAGGAGCCTCTTCAGGTTGTTTTGTTTGTTGATGAAAAATCTGTTGCTTTAACTTCACCCATGGTGACTGACTTTTCATTTACTCCGCTCCTTGTTTGGAAGCAACAAGAAGCTTCCCCAAACCTGCAGGGTCTGTAATTGTCCATCAGTCATGCACCTTGTGTGAAATGCCTCAAACTGGCCAACAAGAAAAAGCAGGTTCCAAAGGGGGACTGCACTTCTTGTGTTTCTAGTTGTGAATTTAGGTTACACAGTGGAAAAGGAGAGGAGTAAACACTAACCTTCCCAGCAAGAGGCCTTTTATGCTAGATGGAGTTTCAGTGTTTAGACCAGTTTGTAAATGAGACAACTGAGTTTTATGACCTCAGACAGATTGGTCACCTGACTGCCATTTGCCCACATGAGATGCTTGACTGGCACATTATGCCCAGCAAATAAAACTTCAACTTTTGTCATTTCAAAAGAGGAAGGAGCTCAGCACTTGCACAGTTAAATGATGAAAACAGGTATATCAGGGAACAGCTGATGATATGGTGATGCTAATCACTTCAATATCATGTTTTCAGGGATCTGATTGTTCTTACATTTTTCAGAAGTACTGGTGCAGCTTTCGAGTCTTCATCTCAAAATCCCCTTATTGTAGGGACTTCTTGTGGAAGGTTAATACTAGGCAAATTCAAGCATGGAATAAATGATCAGAGTAAGGAAACTTTCTTCTCACAGCTGAATATAAAATTCTCTGCTATGGGAACTCACACCTGACTATTAAGCACTGAAGTTCTGTGTTGGTGGCAGAAGAGGTGTCTTCATAGGATAGGCCAGCACAGTAAACTGCAGTAAGGTTTTCTATTGTTGCATTCATGGAAAGTGATCCCAGTGTGTTGATCATAGAGGTGTATTAAGTTCTTTTATTACCTCTTGAATACAGTTCTCTGGATGCAGTGTCGGAGTTAAGAATTAGAAAATAGTTTTTTTTTTAAAAAAAGCATAGAAAGGGGCTTGATCAGAGTGAACTTTATTATTATTAGTAGCATAGGATCATAGAATGGTTCAGTTTGGAATGGACCTTAAAAATCATCTAGTTCCAAGCCCCCTGCCATGGCAGGGACACCTACCCCTAGACCAGGTTGTTCAAAGCCCCATCCAACCTGGTCTTGAACACATCCAGGGGTAGAGCAGCCACAACTTGTATGGGCAACCTGTTCCAGTGTCTCACCACTCTGAGTGAAGAACTTCTTCCTTACGTCTAGTCTAAATATAGCCTCTTCCAGTTTGAACCCATTACCCCTTATCCTATCATTACAAGCCCTTGTAAAAAGTCCTTCCACAGCTTTTTTGTAGGTCCCCTTCAGATACTGGAAGGCTGCAATGAGGTCTCCCCAGAGCTTTCTCTTTTCCAGGCTGAACAACCCCAACTCTATCAGTCTGTCCTCATAGGAGAGGTGTTCCAGCCCTCTGATCATCTTTGCAGGCCTCCTATGGACCTGCTCAAACAGGTCCATGTCCTTTCTGTGTTGAGGCTGTGTCTAAATATATCATTAAAGTGTCGTTCCTAGCTCCTAATTAAAAATAAGCATGCTGCTCATGAGATTGTCCACTGCTCTTGTGGCTGCTTCCCACAGGGATATGTCATGGTTGCAGTCCAGATAATATGGGAAAAACAGGACACCATGCTGCATTACTTGCTTAGTATGCTTAGTTTATAGGTACCAACAAAGACCAGTGAAGAGCAAACAGTTTAGAGATTAATGGTGGGGGGAGTGAGGGCGGAGGTTCCCAAGAAGAGTTGTAATGATAGGGATGAAGGGGGAGATGGTTATTGGAGAATATTTATTGGCTTTGGGTACAGCCTCAGCTCTGGGCTGGAATTAATAGTAAGAGTAGGAGCTGAATCAGAGAGGGAGGGAAGGATTGAGCCTTGGAAGAGTTTTGGTTCTGAATATCATCGCTGTATTATGTAAGTTATATGCCAAGACAAAGCTCAGAAAAAGGAGGAGGAGAAGGACCTATAGGAAAGATAGAGGCCAAAGTCTGCAACTTCATAAATAAGTTTCCTGAAAAAGGGATGTTAAAGTTGAAAGCAAGCATGCTAAGTAATCAAGAAAGATGCAAGTCAAGAAAAATAGGAAGGGATGAAGAGAACCCAGGCCAGAGAAGGAAGGGTCATGTACTGCATTTTCTCTTGCCTTGAAAAAGCTGGGCTGGGAAATTATGAAGCTAGCACAATGTTCTTATCAAGGCTTTGGTAAGAAAAGATGGTTTGTGACAAAGGTAAAGTCAAATAAGGATAGCATTAAAACTAATGTTAAAAGATCGTCAAAGAGTTAAGTGTCTGTGCATCTTGATGAAAAGATGGGATTAGCTATCAAAAAGACAAAAATGTGGGTTTTGACACATGCAGCCCTGTTACTGAAAAAGGTGATGTCCAGGAAGGCATTTAGTGTAGCTGGGTAGAGGAAGCAGTGGAATGAGAAATGGAAAGTACGGCTGTGTAGGGAGGTATGGATTGAAGCGGATCCCAGTGGCAGTTAGTCTCATATACACACACACGTAAACAGAACACACACTGCTTTTGCCTTAAGCGTCATTCTGGTAAGACTTGCTCAGCAATTATTTTTGTTTTGTATGTGTAGAGAAACGTTGATATTTGTTGGACAGCTGAGGTGTCCTTAAATTCCCTCTTGTGTCTGGATTTACTTGTCATGCTGTCTGATGCATAGTTCATTACGTTGATTGTAATCAACAGTTAACTAAATGCATAGCAAGTTCAGGAGACTGCCATGTCGCAGGAGGTATACTTAAGTGACACAAAGAGATTGAAATGATAGTTGAGATAGCTTCCTTGACCTTGCTTTGATTAACCTTTAACTGGATATGGCTGGATAGTTGCTTCTTTAGTTCTCTTATCTTTGCTGCACTTCGCAGGTAGGTGCATATATTTGCTTTGGGTACAGAAAAAGATATTGCTACCAAGAAGGAGATAATTTAATGCAGTTTCTCACTGGAAAGTTTTTGCAAAAATCATGAAGCTTGTTGCTGTCACCCATCACAGAAGAGAGGCTTTTGGTTCTTTTACTTTCTTTGGCAACAGGTGTGCAAGGAAGTATAAGGCTTAAAGAGATGCTTTATCTATCTCTTGTACAAGCAGCAGCAGTATACCATTACTAGCAGAAAGCCAGCAAGAAGAAGCTTTGAGGTAGAACTGTGAAATGCTTTCTACGGCTGTGGGAATGCCTTTGATTGTCTCCCTTCCTTACAGGCAGACACTTCTCTCCCCTTACATTGAAAGGTGCACAGGTGTAGAATGGAGAATCAAAAAGCCTCTTTATTCACTTCTGTTAGCAACACCTTCCTGGATAACTACTGAATGCAAAATTTTGCGATGTAGTTTGAGAAGGAGTGGGAGGTAAATTGATGCCCTTGGAAATTTATCTGTTAAGAGTGAGACATAGAACATAAGCACGTATCTCTTTACTCCTTTTTTCATGCCGTGCTTCCAAGGGTAGAAGGCTACAGGGAGGATAAAGAGCTTTCGGGTGCTGTGCTGCCATTGGTATGTTGGCTAGAGCTTCATGAAACCCAATGCGCAGTTTCGACAGAGGAGGCACAACTGTTGGCAGGTTCTGGTGACCATGGCAGGCCTCAGCAGGAGTTATTCTAAGAACACAACATATGATCAGATTACTGAGGGACATTTTACATGGCTCTAAAAAATGAACCCTCTGATGGTTTATGACAGCTCTGCCTCTTCCAGCCAAGTGAGTAGTGCTAGTGTTTGCTGACACTGCAGCCAGGGTCAACAAAGAAAGTGCTTTCCAGCAGCTGCAAACCTACAGGCTTCCAGCTGCATAATACCTGCTCACATCTAAGTTCTGGTAAGAAAAACAAAAGACACTTAGGACTTGCTTCTCCTGAAGTTTTGATTCACAGTAATTCAGTATGTTCTTACTACAGTTTACTGGGCTTGGCAATTTGCATAGTTCTATATATAAGTAATCCCTATGCTGCTAATGTCTTTGTAGAGTGATCTGGTGGGTTTGCTACCAGTATCTTTATTAGCTTAACAAACCCTGCCACCTTTCTGGTTTTCCCTGGCTATGTGGAGACTAACTTCTGGAAGAGGAAGGCTGTATGATCGGTAGTGGCAAGTGGGAAATGAATTCTAAAACTGGAAATTGCAAGAATCTGCATTTGAATGCTCTCAATAGAGAATTTCTGGACCAGCCTCTAATATATGCAATTTGTACAATAATTTCCTCTCCATCTAGCCTTCTCCAGTGAAGTACATGGCCTGAGAGAGCTTTGTGGTTTTTGTTGATGATGTTGAAGACAAACAGTTAAACACACACTTAGGGAAACACCTCCCACTTTCCCAGGTTCAACTACAGTTTATTGCCTCTCCTTCTTGCTTCCTAGTTTGTTGTCCTTGTTTTATTTTCTATAATACTCCATCCCACCTAATTCCTTTGATGCTGGGTGACACAGGAGGTTGTGTTCCCTGTTAAGATACCTTTCTGCCAGTCCTTGCTTTTCAGTTTGGCTTTTTTATTTCCTAAAGTGCTCCTTGCTTCTCGCTGCTCCTCTGTTCCTACATGGGTTCTCAATGGGCTGCAGTCCTTTCAGGGTTATCTATGCTCGGGCATGGGTCATCATGGGCTACAGTTGCCTCAAAGTGCACCTCTTCTCTCATGGAGCACCTCTTTCCACGAGTACTTTTCCAGCCATGTTCCCAACAATGTTCCCTACCACATGTCTCCTTTTCTTCAAATATGTCTTCTTACATATCTTGCACTTCTCCTTCTATGTATCCTCACGTCTTATTTTTGCAGTTTCTTTTGTGTGTCTCCTGTCCCTAGTGGCTATTGCCCTTTCCAAAATGTTTGAGCAAAGGTAGCTTGTGCTCTTCTGACTGGTTGAGATTTTTGATGGATTGTTGTTTTCATCCATTTTTGGAGATGGCTGGAATTGACTATGACTGTCATAGGGCTTTTCATGGCATCCTATCACACAGGTTGCCCCTGCAGCCCTCTGCTGCTGAAGCAGAATGGTGCTCTGTCAGACTGCTCTGTCTGTGTAATTTCTTGAGTTTCATGGAAACACAACAAAGCTAAATTTGCTCCATAACATACATTATATCTGACTGAGAATCCACTGAAATGAGTTTTGGAAGGATGACCCATATTTGAGCCAGTGTCTGGAGAGTTACCCTGTGTTCAAATTTTCAGTAGAGCCCAATATGCACCCTTTAAACGTTTGCCTGAAATTCTCCACATCCACTTTTTCTCAAGGCTAGTTTTTCCTCTCTCTTCCATTAACTCATTCCCCTTGCCCCTCAAAGTGTCCTCTTATATACCTTTTCCTCCTTGTTTCTTTATAGGGTTTGAGTACCTTGTTTTGTTCTGCATGTTTCCCACTTCTGATATGTGTCAAACTGTCCTGAAATTTTGTATATGCTGTTATCTGTGAGCTAAGATTCACTTCAGTTGTTTCTTACCTTTCAACTTGCATCCATGTCTAACAGATGGAGGCTTTGAAAAAGCCATTAATATTATTATTGGCACTAGAAAAAGGTCGTATGTGTATGTATGTGTTGCTAGTAATTGGTCTTGGCTTTGTAACATTGGTTAGAAAAGCAGCCAGGTGGAAGGTAGTGTAACAGCATCTGCTCCCATCAAACTCTCCTAGGCGTGTCACCGTGCTAATGCTGGAACTGAGAACTGAAGAGGTCAATGGTGACGTACTGGGCATTGTGTTTCTGGCATGGAAGTAGTTCCTTATTTGTGTGTAGAGAGCTGGAGCTTCTTTATTTTCTCAGCTACAGACATGATTCTTCTCCCAGAGGAATAAGGAGAGCTTCTGTAATGACACCATATGGGAAAAAATTAAGATCTGTAAATGTAAAATGCTTTTCTGTCCCCATGTGTGCTTTGGTTATGTTTCAGAAACCTGGCCTAAATGCAGTCATGGACATTTACATTCTTCTGTTTCAGAAACAGATGGCATTAGGAGCATTACCAGCCCTTCCATAAAGGGTTGGGTGGTCAGTCTCTAGCATAGAGTCTTTCCTTGCATTCATTTTTTTCTCAGGGTTCAAAATAAAAACATGACAACTTTTTAAAAGGAATATTAAACTACTGGAATAAATGTTGCATGTATTTTCACCACTTACTTTTCTGATGTCTGTGATTAGTGTACAAGTTCTCCATTCATCCCATAACCTTTCCATAGAAAATACTGCCTTTTTATAATTTTGTTATAAATAACCTTCACAAGAGCTGTGGCTTTTCTTCCCAGTTTATTCATTCTTCAAACCCTTGCAGCCATGTGAGATGTCTCACACTTGCACTTCCCACTCCCAACTTTTATTGAGGTATTGTATCACTGCTAGTGTGGTTATCACAATGCTCCTTCCGTTGTGTTTTCTGTCTTGAATCAGCCTAGAGTTGAGATGTTTAGCTGCTGCTTTTCTGGTTTTGGTCTTTATTCCTCCATCTCCAAGAAGAGAACAACATCTTTGTGTCTGCTTATATCTGATATATAGGAACAAGGGTTTGGAACCTGCATAGTCTGCCTCGTGTCTTGGTGTCCACTCAGACAGTGCTGTGGTGCTAGCTGTGAATTGGGTCTAAGCTTGCTTCTCCTGTTCACTGCTGAAGTTCTCAGTAGCTTGGCCTTCTCTGCTTCTTTTCCTGATTTTTAGATCCTGGATCTGAGTCTTCTGCAGTTTTCTGCTCTCATTCCAAGCAATTTCAAAGTCTGTACCAGTGACCCTTGTAGCTTCATGTTTTGCTAGCCATTTCGTTCACGTTGCTGTTAATACCATTTCCCTCACATGTCACTATGACCATCTTTTCTTTGCATCTATGCATTGGCTTCTCCTCTCACACTGAACATGAAGCTACTTGTCTTCATTTCCCTTGGCCCCGAAGAATGACCCTCACTGTGTCATCTCCTAAAATCAAGATGTAAAACCTAACTGTCTTCAGCACCTGCAATGTATGCTTGTTCCATAATTGGACAAGGATTCCTTCACCTCTCCCAGACAGTGCTCCACCTTCCTGTTTATGTGAGCTCCTCATAACCTTCCACAAAACTTAAGCTTCACTCTCTATATCTCTTCTGAAGAATGCTCCTTTTCTGGGGGGTGCCTGCAAGAGCCTGAAAGCACTTCTACTTCACTGTGTCATGCCACACTGATAAATTCTTGGTAACTGTTTCCATGTACTTCACCATTGTTGTTTATTTTCTTGTACTTAGATTCACAGAATGACAGACTGGCTTAGATTGGAAGGGACCTCTTCAGATCGTCTAGTCTGGCTGTACTGCACAAGCAGTGTCAGCTATAGCAGGTTGCCTAGGATTGTACCTAGTCAGGTTTTTTAGTATCCTCCAAGGATGTAGACTCTACAACCTCTCTTCACAGTTTGTGCCAGTGTTTGACCACTCTTACAGTAAAAAAATGTAGAGTTTTTTTCCTTCCCCCCTCTCCCTGCCGCCCCCCCCCCCCCCCCCTTATTTTTCAGACAGAACTTTGTCTGTTTTAGTCTGTGCCTATTGTTTTATGTCCTGTCATTGGGCACTATTGAGTGAAGAGGCTGGCTCCTTCTTCTTCATTGCCTCCCTTCAGGTATTTGTATGCATTGATAAAAACTGTTGCTGAGTCATCTTCAGGCTGAACGGTCCTGACTTTATCAGCCTCTCCTCACATGAAAGATTCTCCAGTCCCTTAATCATTTTTGTGGATCTTTTCCTGGACTCACTACAGTATGTCCACATCATTCTTGTGTGAGGAGCCCAGAATGGGACACAGTACTTCAGATGTTAAATCAGCAGTGCTGAATAGAGATGAACAATCACCTCCCTTGACCTGTTTGTAACAACTCTTCTAATGCAGCCTGGGATACTGTTGGTCTTCTTTGTGTGAGGGTGCATTGCTAGCTCATTGTCAGCTTGTTGTCAACAAGGACCACATCCATTCAGCCAGCTGTCTGTCTACCCCCTTGTCCACTTATCTAACCCATACTTTGTCACTGTTGCCCATGAGGATGTTATGGGACACAGTGTCAAAAGCCTTACCAGAGTCACAATATATACAGCTTTGTACTCCTCTACCAAACTAGTCATCTCACTGTGGAAATGATCAGGTTGTTTAAGTGTGAGTTCCCAGTTGTAAATCCTCATGGACTATTTCCAATCGCCTTCTTGTCCTTCATATATCTGGAAATGGTTTCTAAGATAACATGCCCCATCACCTCCCAGGGACTGAGGTGAGGCTGACTGGCCTGTTATTTCCTGGATCTTCCTTCTTGCCTTTCTGAATGTTTTGGGGTGAGTGGCTTTCCTTTTTCTTCTTTGCAATGACAATATTGATCCATGTTTACAGCTTCTACACACTATGGTAATGTAATCATTAAGCAAAGCATATGATTCTCCTTTTTCTTGGTAATTTTAAGCTATACAGGTGCAAGCTGGGAAATAGAATTTGCAGCCCAAAGTTCTTCTCCTAAAACTTGGGCCTCTGCCATGTGAATGACTGAGTACTGTTCTAAGATATAAAATAGAGCGACGGAGTATCATAACACTGCTGATCTCTATAGATAGATAATTCCATTGTGCATCTTCTCCCTGGGGCCATAGATTTCTAAACTGGTGTTTTCATAATTTTTCTGTTCCAGGCCGAAATGAGCTGATTGCCCGCTATATTAAGCTGAGAACAGGGAAAACACGCACAAGGAAACAGGTAATTCTGAACTTTTCCCTGTAAACATGAGCTTCTTTGGACCACTAGACATAACAAGGGCTTATGAGAACTTTCTGTTCACTTGTAGTTGTTGTGCCACCCTGGTTAATAAGAATGGTGGGAAGAGTCAGCTCAGTCATTTTACAGGATTATAATGCTCATGGCTCCCAACTATGTTTTGACACACATTTTTCTATGTTTAACAGTGTGTGATTTTGTTTGGTCTACTAATGGACATTTCAGTGAACATTAGTGGTCCTTTATATGAAGATTCCTTGTTCAGCCCAGACAGATGGACAATAATGGTAATTTTGAAAATATCTGGCACATGAGATGAAAAAAATCTTTGTAATTTAGGAATGACAGTCCAGGCTATGCTGAACAAAGCACTGAGAAACCTAGACCCGCTTTGGGTAGGGGGTTGGTGGATGACATCCAGAAGTTGCTTCCAACCAATTTATTCTGTGACGCATTTCAGCCCATGTTAGATATGGGGAAGTTTTGAGTGTCACTATATCTATCTATGGAACATGGGTTTGCCTTCTTCCAAAAGGAGCCCAAGATAGGAAACAAAAAGATCAGAACTCTCAGTTCCTAGATTTAAGGATGTGTTCTTTAGAGAGGAGGTCTCTGGCTTGAATTGGGAAAGGCCTTAAATGGCCCATCTTTGCTGGTCCCCCACCTCATTTCATGACATTTAAGTTATGTTCAGAAAAGGATCTCATTGCTACCTGAGGCCCCCCCCCCTACTTCCCCAACACTAAATAATTCCCTATTGCACAAGGGATGTTTACTTCTGCAAGCAGCTATCAAGTACTCCTTTGGAATGAAGATGTTTTTTGTCTTTAAATGCAGGTATCTAGTCACATCCAAGTCCTGGCAAGGCGGAAAGCTAGAGAGATCCAAGCAAAGCTCAAGGTATGATGGGTATCCTTTAATATATCATGAAAGCCCACTGAGTCAGCCATTCCCTCATCTATTCCCTCTTTGAATAGCCTTAAAAAGGTGTGAGATTAGCTATTGAACTGTAGTAGGCTGGGGAGGAAAAGGTACTTCCCAGGAAGTGTTGTTCAAACATTTGTATTGTTGTAGCTCTGTGACGTCTGGAGCAATGCTATTTAAAGAATAAAGAAACAATAACTAAATTTTGTGTCTGATTTTTACCTCCAGTTTACGCTGCTGTTATCCAGGTCTGAAGGTCCCTTAGACTTGGGAGTATGCAAAAAATGTTTGCCTGAGAAGGAGGGGTTTATGGTTACAAATGCTGACCAGTCATCAGTCCCTGGTGTTGTGATGGCCTTAGGAAAGGGTGGCTTTACTGCAGTGCTATTTCTACCTCTGCTAGTGGTAGTGATGTGGAGTTGTCCATGAGAGTGTTCTATGTTGGCATAACCATTGAGAGGAAGCAATAAAGCCAGCTGGCATTTTCTCAGGTAAAATAGTACCAGCCGATCAGACTTTGCACCTTGATTAATTTGCACCTGGTTTGGAGAGGCCTGGGCTAATGAGAAAGAAAATGGTTGACTACTTGCTTGAACAAATCTGTTCTGAGATCATGCTAATGAGCTGATACCTCTTGACATTTGTTTCTACTCAGATTTGAAGCAGGGAGATGGTTTGTGTGCTCAGTCTGAATTGCCAGAAATGTCAGGAAGGTCGAGTTTATGGGTGACAATTGCACAAGAGGGTGTCCCTGTTAGAACGTGAGCCATCCAGAAAAGGCTTGCCAAGCAGGATGTGAGGTGCAGTCCTTATGTGTCACGGAGACAGCCAGACAAGGAAGGTGCCCGCTGACCTTCCTGATTTGGTATAAGTGATCTGGAAGGAAGTGCATTTGCTTCCCTGATCTTTCATGCTTCAGGTGACAATGAGTATCTTGACGATCCAGCCTAGCCCTGACTGTTGAGTGGACAGCTGTTAGTATGTGCTTCCTCTTGGCTCTCTGGGCAACTCCTTGATGGGCACCAGGAGAAGTGGACTGTGTGAGTGAGCCGTTGGCACTCAGTCTTGACCAGTGCTGAAGTACATGCATTTCTACTGCAAGCACTGATTATCTCAGTTATGACTGCGGTCCCCCATCCCGTCGCCCGGTGTTGTGCCTGTCATTAGCCTGTTCTCTTTCCAGCTGCTCTGATAAAGAGAAGGAGCCGCAACTTGCAACTACCTAATTCAGTGCTTCTAAGTAGGGCTGCCTAAGCTTGAAACCTGTGGTGCTGTTAAGTGGTCGATTCAGGTGGAGGCCTGCTTGAGAGGCAAGTTAGAGCGAGTAGGAAACAACAACTGCCCAGGGTGTTAAAAGATTTACTGCTGCTTATATCTGTAGCCTTGATTCCGTCCCTTGCATGTCGCAGCTCTGGGATTTGGCATGATTGAAAAGCCAGTCAGCCGAGCCCGTTTCCACTTAGCACACAGGAGCTGGCCGTTTTTGTTCTCAGAGAATGAAGGTGTCTCATGGAGCTTCATGGAGCCATTGGTGGTTCCCCTTTTACACCACTCCAGGCCATGCTGCGAGCTCTGCCCAGCTGCCTGCAGTGAGCCATTCCCCAGCACCAGACTGTTCCTTTCTGCCTGCAGAGGCAAGTCTGTAGCACTTATTCAACTCATTTCCTTCTTCGCTTTCACTAGTCATTTTCACAGAGCAAGGAAATGAAATCACAGAAGCTGCTGCCCTTCTTTCAAATTCCTGCTGATAGCTGTGTTTTTTTCTATCACTGTTCATTTTCCACAGCAAGTATGTTTTCATATTTATATCCTAGAGATCAGAGCGGCTACATGCTGATTCTCAGAGCAATTACTACAATACTACCGTCCCCACACAAATCGGGGTGTCTTCTCTAAGTGCACGCTGTGCCTATAACAGAGGCGGGAAAGTAGGGTAAAGCTTAGAGAAAAATTTGTTCCCTGAAATCAGTAGTTTTCCATATCCTGGGTGGCTAAAAGATGTCACCTGTACTAAGGAAAAAGAGGGAAATTATGGTGGTATTATTAATATTATGCATTTTGAGAATAATAAAAACAAACATTGCATTTTTGCTTAGGTTTTTTTCATAGTGGAAACAATAAATAAATACAGAACTGTTAGCTGAAAGAGAAAGGTGATGTCTTTTTCAAAAACATGCTTTTTCCAGCAGTCTGTCAGGCAATTAAACAGAACAGAAAAGTACAACAGAGGATAATAGATAAAAATATTTTCCATTCTTAATTATTCATTTTTTTAGATTTTAACTTTTTTAATGTAATACTTCCAAAAGTAAATGTGTCTTCCCCATAAAGTCATGTATAAACTCAGACAGACAAATACAATTTTTCCAGTGATAAATTAACGGGAGGAAAAAACGTCCTTTTCTGGAATGGCAACTGGGATATTGTCCTTATGTATGTCATAAAAAACCAAAAGAGAATCCTTACCTTTGAAAAACATTGTAGGTAATCCTTAATGTATTCCTAAAGCGTAATTTAAACTGGATTCTGAAAGACCTTCCCATAGCTTTGGAGAATCTTAGAAACTTTTCTAGCAATTAAAATGTTTCCCTTCCATTCACTTGAGTGATACTAACAGGAGTCACAGATACTGTAAAAAAAGAAGATATATAAGTTTTGCCCATTCCTACTATAATTCCACTTAAACATTATCATTTATTCTTGAGCTTTTGTTCTACTTTCTCCAAATGTTTTTGTTTTAGATACACGAGAATTTCTGGGCTTTGAACTTTAGAAAAGCCTTAGAGAAAGTAGAAGGGTTGGAGAGAATGGAGACCCAAGGGTGAGAATGTACTGCAGTTCAATGAATGCAAGTGGGAAGTGAGAATTCCTGAAAACAGGAGCTTACCTCTTTCAGCAGTTTCTCCAAGCCACAAATTCATCTGTGGCATTGCCATTATAATTATAATGTCATGGATAAATGAGGAGTGTTTGAAAGATGAAGATTAATTGTAGGGAAGGTAGGAGGAAAGACAGAATGTGGGAAAGTGTTTCTGTTTGTTTATTCCTTGGAAGAAGAAATGAAGAACGCTATTTGTTTTAAACATACATCAGAACCCCTAGCTGTTGCGCTGTCACTACCTATAAAAATATGTGCAATTCCACAGCCTTGTTAAAATACAAAAAGGAATGTTCTTGTATGTGTGCCCTCAGATATTATTAAGATTTCCTGTTTCCCCAGGTATGGGAATAAAATGATCAACTCTACCTCAGACTAATGCAGTCCCAAATTGAGGTAGTCTTTTTGCAGTGATTTGTGACAAACTCCTTTTGTGAGCTTGTATTAGAGGCTTTTTTTGGTAAGCAAGAGTTTTTCCTATTGAATATTCTTACCAATAATTAAAACACAAGAGTCAATTAGGGTTGTACTTTCCATAGCAAAACATTTCAGCTGTGTGGCTAAAAAGCCTTCAGAAGGAAAGGATAAATGCTTAGCAGTCTAAACCAGTGATCCCGGTATTTCAGAAAGGATGATTAATCATATCTGGAGCTATAGCAATGGATGAAAGACTTACATGCTTTGAGAAGTTCTTAGCACAGTTTTTGGTGAGTCTCCTGCTCACATTTTCAGTGATGCTTGTTCAGTACAAAGAAGCTGATGAGAATCCTGGTTCTGCAGCATTAGACCAGGCAACTTGTTTATCATTATAATAATTCTGTTTTTTTCTTTTCTACTCTTGCCCATAGGATCAGGCAGCTAAAGATAAAGCCATGCAGAGTATGGCCACAATGTCATCTGCCCAGATTATCTCTGCAACTGCCTTCCATAGTAAAATGACCTTGCCTGGTCTCCCACGACCAGCCTACCCTGCTGTTTCTGGGGTGAGTGAATCAGTGTCTTGGCAGAGTTGGGCTTAAGACACTTGAGTATTTCAAAGGATGTTGGGACCTGCTCAGGAAAATCCTGAGAACATCAGAAAGAACATAGAACAAATCTGTCATATGGCTTCAACAGTTTGGGTCTGCTTCTTTGCTCAGACTGATGTAAAACAATAGAGTTTCACCATATGTGTTTTGTTTTGTTTTTTTTTCTTCAATAACACAAAGTGAGGGAACAATCAGATTCTTTGGGTCTTCAGCTGCCTGAAATATTTTTAGGTGTATCACTTTTTTAGTCCAGTATCTTGTTGGATTAAAACCATTTGCTCTATCCTGACCCTTTCTCAAGCTTATGACTAGATCACAAACTGATGGTCCTCATATAAAATCCTTAATAGAGAAGGCCTGTCAGCATTCCCTAACCTTTGAGCCAGGCCTAGTGAACTTTTGCTGAGCATTGATTATTGCCAAAATAGTCTGCTGGGGAAAATGGTCCTTCCGAGACAGTAAGCATCATTAAAGCTTTGGAGATGGAGGCACAAAGTGCATATATAGTTATTTAACACTAAACATCGCTATTGGGTCAGTTGCTTGCATGTCACTGGTAGTAGGATGTAGAAAGAAAACAAAGACCAATCAGAAGCTCCACAAGGATGAAACCAGGAATGTAGAAAGAAGAAATATAACTTAGTCACATCTTTACAAGTCTGTGAGCTTGTGGTTTCTTTTCTCAAAAAGGAGGAAGCCTTGCTTTTCATCTCTATCCTAAGAGTGATGACTTTTGCCTCTGTTGTTCTCTTGCAGTTTTGGCAAGGAGCTTTGCCAGGCCAAGCTGGATCTTCCCAAGAGTGAGTATTCCTTCATATGAGCATCCAAAGCAGCTGCTTCTGCTGCTTCCTGCATGCTGCATGAGAAATACCATTAGCTATTACAAGATTTATAAAATGCTAAGATAATGTAGTCTTTGCTCTCAAACAGTCCCTGACTATGGATTTGAGACTTAAGGCCCATGGTTGAAGACAAACTGAGAGTCATGCAAGAATCTTAAATAGATAAAATTCTATGTCTTCGTATGCTACCTTTGCCATGAATTATACCCCTTTTAATGTGTCCCATGACTCAAGCAGCCTAATATGGGTTATTTTGGGGAACTGCTGAAAATAGCGGCTTGTTAGAGGTGAGGTTCCTGCAGCTCCATGCTCCTAGGTTCAACCAGTGGCAAGGCTGAGCAGGTATTTCCAGTAGGTACACACATAGATGTGCATATACATTGCACATGCACACGTGGCTGGCCACACAGAATGACACAGACAGACAATGCTCAGGACTCACACAAGTACAAACAGCACCAACAGCCTCATCCTGTTTCCATTTCTGGCTGGTGAGGGTGAAGGTGTGTTAGTGGGAAATACACATGCACTATGGATCCATCCCATAGCTGCTCTGGGATCCCTTGTCTTCCTGTGTGCTGGCACCCAGGAATGTGAGCCCCTAATGCCACAGGTCCACTCCAGTTGCTGGTGCAGGCCTCTACTCACACACGCAAGCACACATGCATGTGCCCAAAACACACACATGCTGCAAATCTCTCCAGTAATATTCAGTCCACCCAGTTGCTGGATCTTCACTTCCCCTGGTTTATATCCCACAGACATAAACATACACACCCAAACTTGTCTTTCAGTTGGCCTCCAGACTCCATATTCTCTCTG
>JAVSBS010018945.1:0-22083 GCA_033124195.1 Coracias cyanogaster | reverse complement strand
TTGGCCTGAAGCTCTTGGTCCTTCTGAAAGCATCCTTACCCTGGAGACACACGGAGCTAGTTCCCTAACCATCTATTTGCTGGCTAGTCTGGCTTGATAATGACTAGTGATCACACCATCACTTCCTGCTGACACTCCAGAAACAAACGCTTACACAGAACTGAGAGCTCCCATTCAGGAAAACAGTTAGAAATGGAATTTAATGAGAAGATAGGACAAACCGCACTGACAAGGTGCAGGGCATGGCCAGACAACTGTACTGATCTTCTATGCAATTGGAACCTTTTATCACCATATGCTCCCCAAACATCCCCATAATAAATCTTGTACAATCCCAAAATGCTCTTCCCTTGCTTTCCATACATGTTGTGTACCATCTGGGCAGTAGCCCCTTTGCAGTTTGTAAGGTGACACTGCTGGCTCACTGCATTGGTTTCACACCTGGACAAGGGGGCTTGATGGCTGTCCTGTGACAGCCCTGGGAGGGGTCAGGGCAGGGGGCTCTGTCTCTCTGATGGTGTTACTGGGGGTCCCCTGCTCCATTGTGGAGATGAGCCTTTGATGGGCTGATCCTTCACCAATGATGGCCTGCGTGTAGCTGTGTCAGAGTATTATTCAGGTTGCTCCACCTGCTGTTGTTCTTGTGCTCTTTTGTTTGGGTGGTGATACACTTTTTATCACATAACAGCAACAATTTAAGCCAATTTAAGGACAAGCAGCTGGAAGGATGTGTATTCTTCACCCAAGCCATGTGTTTCTGCTCTCTTAAGATTCTATTGCTAACGTTTGTGGAGTAGATCAGGGAGCAGATACTATTAAAATGTTTTGTGGGGAAAAATGGCTAGTAAAAGAATGGAAGCAACCCAAGAGAAATAAAAAGTATGTTTTTTTTGCCTTCAGCTTGAAAGTGAATGAGGAAGCATAAATGTAAGCAGTTCATTTAGAAGCTTGAAGTATCTCCCACCCCGATGTCAGATGATATCTCCAGATCCTGATTTTTCTTACAGTGGTATTAAAGTGGAGCTGAGATGCCTTGAAAGCTAAGATCAGTTGCATAAATTTAAATCTATCTGTGGTTGAAATGAGAGGAGAAAGGCACCAGTGTATTAACAGGCTAATAAGGATCTTTGAATAAGTCCAGAGGGAGACCCTGATGAAGAGCTGCAGGGAAATCTTTTTCACTCCAGTTCTGGTTTTTAAGTCTTTCTCCGTGACCCTTTCTTGTCCACACAGAAAGATAATTTCCCTAAGACATTTATACCACTTTCTCCCTCTGAAGAAATACTTGATCTATTCTGTGCGAACAGTTAAGAATCTTGTTTTGCTTTTGTTAACCATCTATCTTTGTGTACTTCTGTAGTGTGAAACCTTTTTCTCAACAACCTTATGCTGTACAGCCTCCGCTGCCATTACCAGGTAGGTAAGGAAATGTAGTTCCTTTCTTTGAAACTATATTCCAACTTCAAAAACAGTGAACATTTTAAAAGGTTTAAAAATTAAAAAAAAAAAAAGTTACCTATTGAAACATTTCAGTGAGCTGAAAAATATTTTTTTAATATAATTTCCCTTGTCGTTCATTCCCATCCTTTTACTGAGAGAGCTGAAGCTTTTAATTTTGTTTGATTAAAAAGAATTTTTTTCCTGGTTTAGGTTGGTTGTTTTGGGGTTTCTTTTGTTCCTGGCTCAGCATAAATAAAAGTTCATGTATCTCATTTGTTCTTCCACCATGCTGGATGTACTAGACCACTGCTTTACATCATAACATGATTGCCTGTCCGGTTTCCCATTAAGTGGAACAACTAATGTTTTTTGCTTCTCAGTGTCCCCATTTTGAGAGGTTAATGGTCACACTAATGGTGATGCTTTGTTCTGATAATAAAGCAGTTTATTTCACTGCTCATTTAGGACTCAATCTAGGTCCTCGTAAAGTTGCTGTTTTCTCTGGTGTCAAAATCAGGTAGATTGACTTTTACATCATTATCAACCCTGATAGTGCTATCTTTGCAGAGGACAAGCCATTTAGAACATAGGTAGAGTGAGGACCTTGTAAATCCTATTTTTGCATGATGATTGAAGTCATAAGAAAATGTAATCAGTCAGCTTTGACAATAGATGCTTTACTGGAAAGCTATTACCAACTTTTCTCTTTCTAAATTTTGTTATTTAAATCCTGTGTGCTTAGGGTTTGAGTCTCCTACTGGCCTCTCACCTTCCCCATCAGCACCAGCTTGGCAAGGACGAAGGGTTGCCAGCTCCAAACTTTGGATGTTAGAATTCTCTGCATTCTTGGAACAACAACAAGACCAAGACACAGTAAGATGCACACCTGACTTCCACCCCTCATTAGTTTTTTGGTCTTCAGGTAGCTCCTGTTCATCATGGATATGTTATACTACTGTATGTGTATGGAACTGCTTCATTGCTCTACTGAGAATAGAAAGCCATCTTTGGGCAACATAAGGTATCCTCTTAGAGGATAGAGTTGCCTATAGCGATATAGCCAGCTCTGTGCCATGTGCTTCTGGCCTCCCTTTCCAGGGTCATGGATGTTCACATACCAGATCTCAAGGCACTGAGATCATAAGACAGTGGTACAGCCCCTGCCGGGCTATTCAGCTGTCCCGTTCAGCCTTGGAGGATAGACCCAGAATCAGATGATGGTAAGATCACATGAAGCCACGTATTTCTCTGGTGTGCTGGGAACTTAAATTAGAGGGCAACTGGGATGAATTTGCATCAGTGTGTTTTCATGGTGCTACCTATAAAATGAAAGCAGTAAGATTTGCTTGTCTCACTAAGCCTTGTGATACTGCATTTTGAGATATACATTGGTGATGGGCCAGTTACATTTCTTCTATCTGAGATAAGAAAGTTCAGAAAATTTGGCCAATACTTTGCTGTGGGTTTTCAGGCAGCTTTTCATAGGACAGGAGCATTGATGTTTGACTGAGTAATCTGTGACAGGTAACACAGTATCTCAGATTATTTCAGATTATATAGCAGCAGCACAAAACAATGATTTAGGAGTCAATATAGGAAAAAACCAACAATAATGTTTTAGAAGAAGCAAGAAGCATGGATGTGTTGATAGGAAAGAAAAATCATCATGAGCTGGTATTAGCAGAGATATTTCTGCTACTAATTCTGCTTTTTTAGAAAGTGCTGTCAAATCTTCAGTGACTTCCAGTAGTCTTCTGTGAAGAACAGGAATGTTCAGTATGTACTGAACAGTATTGAATGATTTCCTCATTCCGTGTTTTTCCTCTTCTTGCAGTATAACAAACATCTGTTTGTGCACATCGGGCAGTCAAGCCCCAGCTACAATGACCCCTACCTCGAGGCAGTGGATATCCGGCAGATCTATGACAAGTTCCCTGAGAAGAAAGGGGGCCTGAAGGAGCTCTTTGAAAGGGGGCCAGCTAACGCCTTCTTCCTTGTCAAATTCTGGGTAAGGGAAAAACCCTTTGTAGGGTACCCATCTGCTATGACGTTTGCACTTTAAAAGCAGAGGCCTTGCTAGCTGTTAGAAGGTTGCAGTCTCCCTACAAATTTTCTCTGTGCAGGCAACTTAATACAGCCACAACTGTCACTGGAGATCTTTACTTGACTGCAGAAGGCACTCATTCAGGCCTGGAGCAAGATGTGTCTTCCACAGTGTCATCTGTAGAGTTGTTCTTGACTAGTGACTAGATTTTATTTGCTAATAGTGTCTTGGGCCTCGTAAATTTTTATTTATGCATAAGAGAAAAATTCAGAGGAAATTATTCTCTGCATACTCTTAGGTGTTTGCTTCTCTCAGCGTTGAGTAACTTCTCAGTCAGAGGCAACATTTTCCCATCTCCTATCTCAGCTGCATTTTGTGTTATTCAGGTACTAATAACTTTGAGATATTTACTGCATACTTACTGCAGGCACAAAGTCATACAAAAGATAAGAGACATGTATAATGAAATTGGATTATGCTGATAATATATCACTGAAATAACTTCCAGTAAGTTTGCAGAAATTAGCCTGGCAAAAGCCTACTAACTCAATTTGGAGTTTTGTGAGTTAGCTGGAATTTGCAAAAATGGTGCCATTGTGCTTCAGGGTACAAACAAAATAGTTTTGGTGATCAATATTATCTTAGGTATTACAAGACTAAAAATAATAGCAGCTTGGGGCACTTGCCTGCTAGATGGCTGAGGGAATGTGTAAAGGGATTTGGAGCCTTTCACCTTGAGATTATCGGTTATAATTCAATCCCAGGTCAAGAGCGAGGTGATGAGAAATGAGCTTTTGTGTTTTATAGTCTTCATACAAACTGGCACTAGAAAGCCTCCTAAGTGGTGCTTTCAGGGTAAGGAAGAGTTAACTTAAGTGCCTTAAGATGCAACTTCATAGCTGTCCCAAGCCTGGTCTTTCCAGAACTGAGTTGGAGAATGTTGGCTGGGAGTCTGCTGTTCAAGTGTCTGATGCTCAGTGTTAGTTGCTGGTGACATAATTTTACTACCCAGACTGCATGCTACTGGGCTAGGCTCCTCATGGGATTAGCTTCTGTCAGAGTACAACAGAGCCTGCTTGGGAAGGCTGAAACAAAGTAGAAGATCAGCTCTGTTCTGGGTGCAAGGCAAATTCCTGGGAGAAACAGCAGCACCTTGCTGAGAAGGGGATCCTTTGACAAAATCTAGGTAGTGATTGCCCTACTAAGAACTGCGTGGAAAATGAAACAGAAGTGTGATATGATAAAAGAAAGGAAAAAGTCTAAGAGGGGATAGTTTCTAAGAAATGGTCCTTGGAAAAGTAGGAGCTGTAAGAGCTGCTTCCTGCTGTGGAATAGGGATCTCAGGAAACTTGCCATGTTGAGGTGAAGAGCACTGGCTCCTGCATGCTATCACTCTGAAGTGCCTTGGAAGTTTGAGGAACCAAAAGAAGGAGCTTCAAGGGAGGCATTACATGTAGTTTTAGGCTTGAAGAACCTGAGGCAGGAACCTGCCATTATTGCACTAAGCATTGAATATACCAGATGGTCTCCTGTGTACCAGAAGCCTAACACTAAACACCAGGCTTGAGGTTTCTTGACGTTGCTCATAGCACTTAGGAGCTAGGGTGACTGAGAAGGAGATGTTCATGTTTGTTCGATGGTGCTTTAAATCATTTATACAATAACTAAGAGTTATTAGTTTGAAACATAAGCAACGTTTGCAATTCTTCCATGATTTTGGCATTGAGCGTTTGGTACAACAAACTAACTCTTGGACTTGGATTGGCAGGTTGTGTATGACATGTGTGACATTTCTCTGTGCTCCAAGTGCATTCTAACACACAACAATGAATCTGAGACATTAGCCTTCCAACACATGGGCAGTGGCAGCTCTGCTCTTTTCCAGTGTAATATTATCTCTACCACCTGTTACTTAGTTCTCCCCATGAACTCCTGCTATATGAATCATTATTAATAGTTTGGGGAAGAGGCATTTTCAGGGCTTTGCACATTAGTAGAATGGTGCACTTGTATCTTAAAGCTGTCAGAAATTGTACGACTTTGGGTGGAAGATAGAATGAAAATTACAAACCAGGAATTCAGGACAGGCAGTACTTTGTCCAGAGCAGCCATCTGCAGAGGGGTAGGGCAGAAAAATTGCTTGGGAGACCTTTACTGCCAACAATGAACATATGTAGTAGTTTCTTCTCCTTAGTGATAGGCAAATGGAACCAGTCAAATCACTCTGTTTTCTTTCCAGTGAATGAATTATACTTTTGTGGAAGTGGCTGAAGGGATGAGCTGAAGATGCTCGTCTCCTGTCCCAAGCAAATCCTGTCAAAGCCCCAGGAGTGCAAATTCCCCTCGGCACTCTGCACTGCTGACTGTGTGCCTTCAATCCTGACCTGGCAGAAACTGCTTGGAGAGCAAGGAGTTGGTAATTTGGTCTCCATGTCTGTTCTGTCCTTGGCACTCCTTCTCAGGCAGCAAAAAAGACAGCAGTTAGCAACAGAAATTTTTATGATGTTTGCACTTTTTTTTCTGAGAATGGATCTGACAGTCCATTAATTTCACCTGTAGTTACTAGCACCACCTCCTACCAGTAAGGGCACCTTACCTTATATCAGGGCACTCTGTTAATGGCACTTCTTTCACCAAAGTTATTCCGCACAGTGTTCAGTGGTATAGAGAGCAGACAGAGAGACTGAATTGCTGAGGGAATCTGCCTGGTGGGTGTCAAAATAACACGATCCTGGGGGGCTAGCTAAGTTGCAGCTACCCATACTGTTGGCAAGAACTTCTGCTGTCTTTGGCTAGCCCTTCTTCCTTTCTTGGAGGCTAAAGCTGAGATGGCATGAGTTTGGACTGTTCTTAAAGAATTTTTCAGTGTATGCCTTTCCATTGACCATGTGGGACCTGTGTACAAGATACCAGCAAGCAATGGTTTCTCATGGCTTTTAATGTCATTTGGACTCTAGTCCATCATTGCTTTTTGAAGTCTCAGATAAGCTGAAGACTGATTCTCAAAAGTCACGTTTCCCTCTGTGAAGAGTTTCAGAGAAATTTTGATTCACAGCCTCATCCTAGTGGGAATGAGGCCTTTCTTGGTAATCAGTTGTGAAACTCACTCCCCAGAATCTTGTCTTAGTATGTGGTTAGGACAGTGCACAACGCCAACTTTTCTTTGTTTCTTTTTTGAGGTTGCAGAAGTTGAGTGATACAGTCAAGCTCATCACAGCTGCTAAGATACTCAGACCACCATTATGATTTAAAAAAAAAAAAGTAGCTTGTTGAGGGTTACTATGCCCTTCCCCAAACAAATTCCTTCTGTTACACCTAGAAATCATGTCTCATAGGTATTTAAAAATTCTGCTTACTTGTCTTGAAAGGAAGAAATCTCAGATCTTTCCCCTCAAACAGGCAGTTCTGCTCTTACATGCAATATGTAGATCTCTGAGATGCGCTAGATCACAAATACCTCAGTGATTGTAGTTTCAGCATGTTTGGAAGTTATCAAGCAAGCTATAGACAAGTATGTCACCTGTGCTGAACTTGCACAGTAAGTTGAATGCATCCCAGACACATCAGATTGCTGCTGTGTTGGAGTGTGCACCACTTTTTGCATCTAGAACTTCTTGGACAGAAAGCAAGAACCTTGACTTCATCAGAAAAAGCAGTATTGTCCAGTTGGTGGCTCATAACTCAGATTTAGCTTGTAATATGCCTCATCTATTTGATCTTCTATCTTTGTCCTTGAAGACACGAAGAACAGCTGTTTCAGTTCTGGACACAACCCAATCAGCTGAATGGTGCTGCTCGCACTGTTGCAGTCCCACCCTGTTGCTAATCATGGCTAGTAGGAGCCTGAGGGGCAAAGACAACTCAGCCCATTGGCTGTGGACTTTCCTAATCCTGACTATGGCTGGGGTAAGGAATGTATTCAAGAGTTATCTCACCTGCTGTTGGACATACTAGTGCGTTTGCCAGCAAGGAGCTGAGGAACCTAGGTTCTAGTCTCCAGGTCAGAATCATATGCATTTATGTGTTGAACAAGTCTATGTATTCACAGACTATAAAGTGAATATTAGCTTTCCTAGTTGATGAAGTGCTGGGAAGATGAATTTCCTTTAAGTCATAGTCACTGTTATTCCCTTGCATCTTTGAGGGATGCAAGGTACTGGACAGAGTGAAGTAGACCTTTCTCTGCTCACCTTGGGTGCTCACACCAGGACTGTGTGTGCTTTGACACAAGGTTTTCTTTAGAGAAAGAATCTATGAAAATGAAGAGTAAAGAAGAGTCCTTTCCCCAAAGCAGCAATGCAGTTTCTAGTCCTGATGGCCTAGGTGTTTTGAGGAGCTCACAGGAACCTCAGCCTGGAGGCTGTAGCATTTTTAGATGTTAAGTTAAAAAGCATCAGTTCTTTTGGCCATTAGAGATCCCATCATTTTGTTCTGATGCAATCCTGGGAAGTTTAACTGCATCCATTAGTGATTTAGCTCAGTGTCCAGTTGACATTGAGAAGTTAATTTGGCTATGGCAGATAACAGTGCTCTTCCTCAGTTTTCTGCCTTGTCTTCCTTCAGGAGGAAATCATCTCCATATCAGGGAAAACTAGCAGATTAAGTTCCATTCCTGAGAGGTTTTTTGGTCTCCTGTTCATGTACATCATTGTCATTTTCAGTTTAGATGAATAAATCAGGTTGCAAATAATTCAACAGCAGATATATGTATGCTAAATAATGTGGTATGAGGTCAGTAACTTCCTCAGGAGGGTGGGAACAAGCAGCTGTAAATACGTAAAGAAGTTGTAACGAAGGCCAGCAGCATCTGAGGTGCTGCAGCCCCATTCTCCTGCAAATGTGAACTTGGAACCCTCTGCTAGCTGCTACTGTCATTCCCTGGAGTTGCTGAAATTCTATGTATCTGTGTTTATGGGCTGAGATTTTCAGAGGTGACAGAGGGAGGTGGGTGCACAGCTCTTGTTGACTGACCACCCTAACATATGTCTGACAGTCCTAGCCGATAATATGGGACATGCTTTAGAATAAAATATGCAGTATAAAGGTCAGGGAGTTCACATGTGACCTTATTGTTTCACTCCAACAGGGCTTTCAACAGGGCTAATTGTACCTAATAGTGAATGGCAATGACTGCTTAATTAAAACAGTATTACCTTAATTTTGCCTGCTGCCAAATAGTTTAATGTTGATCATTAGATGTTAATTAGCTGTGAAATTCTAGCCCAATCTTTTGATGGGAGACTTGCCAAACTGTGGAGGCACCTAGAGTGGCTTCTTAGGTCTAGTGAAGCTTTCCTCATAAAGTGCAACTAGCACCTTTCTGCTTTGCCTCATAATGACTACACTTTTTAAAAATTTTGCCATTAAGAGCTTAGAGGAATGTAACTGTAACTTTACTAGTGAGAGCCTGAAAATGTTTGTCTGATTCTGCAGTGAGAACCTCTGCTATGTTTATGTAGCAGTGGTCCAACCAAGTTTCTTTTTTTGCTTCAGTTTTCACTGACAACTGCTCTCCTCTTAGTCTTCAAGTTGATGGCCCACAAGACAGGGACCAGGTGGACAAAGTCCCTCCCAATGTTAGCAAGGACAAGGTTCATGACCACCTGAGGAACCTGAACATGAGGTGCATCCCAGAGTACTGAAGGAATTGGCTGACGCAGTTGCCGAGCCGCTCTCCATAATATTTGAGAAGTCCTGGCAGTCAGGTGAAGTCCCCAGCGACTGGAAAAAGGGAAATATCGTACCCATCTTTAAAAAGGGTAAAAAAGATGACCCTGGGAACTACCGACCTGTCAGCCTCACCTCTGCGCCTGGGAATATCATGGAACAGATCCTCTTGGAGGATATGCTAAGGCACATGGAGGACAGGGAGGTAATCCTAGGTCGTCAGTAGGGAGGTTGGACCAGATGACCTCTAGAGGTCCCTTCCAGCCTAAAACATTCTATGATTCTGTAGCCTTGACCCTTTGTTCTTTTGACTCAGTGGGACAATTTCTTTGGAAAAGCAGCACTGAGTCCATACATTGTGTTTATCATTGCAAAGAGACATAACTGAACAAGATTGTGAAGGATGGCTCGTCCAGTTCCTCTTTGGAGAAGGGAAGGAATTAAACTTTAATCAGACAGTATGGAGTATGGGTAAATAAACAATAGTTAGTTGCATTGACATGTAGATGAGTATTAGAGCAACTCAATAACAACCTAATCCAGAATAGAGTAGCATGTTACTCTCTAATACATCTACATTTGTGGGGCAAACGTAGCTGCTTAACTATAGCGGGGAAAATTTGATAGCAAGGACTTCAGCATGACCATAATAATTCAGTTGGCAACCTGAACTATGATTAAGTCTGTAATGCCTATGCCTTGTTCTTCTTAATACCTGTGCTACCAGGTTAAAGCTAGCCTGGATTTACCCACACATGCTACTCCAGTGTAGACAAACCATCAGAGCATAGTGCTATATTACAGTTGTTTAGGTAGTCAGGACAATGTAAAAGCTTCCAATCTGCCTCCAGCTATTGTTTCCAAGCCTTGTGCAAAAGTTATCACTACCTCAGTGGTGCAAATGTGAATGATGTAAAATTATTTTTAAAGTTTTATATCCAAATGGTTTTACTGATGTATTTTAATGCATGTGCCCAAATTTCTCTTCAGCTCAGTGACAAGGCAGAAAACTATGAGGCCAAAAAAGGATAAGTTGTTAAGAGAAGTCAGGAACTTATTCAGCTGGATAAATTGTTTCATGAAGCTATCCTCTGAGGAAGAGCAAACATAAGAATAAAATAATTGCCAGCATTGTATGAGTATCTCCTGATAAATCAGAGGATGCTCTTGGATATATAATGTGCTGGAGATGACAAATTTAGGAAAACGTAAAGGAAACAGCGTACAGCTGGTGTAAACTGGTATGAATGTATTACACATGTAGGGCCAAGCGTATTCACAAGCGTTGAAGATCTGTCACTACTTCAGAGGGAGGGATTATACTTAAAAGGGTGAGTCATAGAGAAGGGAAGCCATTCCAACAAATGGACTTCCTTTCATCTATAATCTATGAAGATGGTACAGCTGTTAAGGATTTTTGTAGAAACTGTGCAAAACAACACAATCATTTTGAAGAGTGATATGTGAGCATGTATCATAGAATGGTTTGGGTTGGAAGGGACCTTAAAGATCATCTAGTTCCACCACCCTCTGCCATAGGCTTAAATGCCATGTATTTAAATACTGCCATGTATTTAAATACTGTGCTGTTATGGCCTTCCTTAACAGTAGGGTGAGCAGAGTGAAGCTCTACATCCATCCCTAATGCTGTTAGTGTTGATATGAATATTAGAGCATTCTGCCATCTTGCCTGGACTGAATCTTTGTCCCACTAGAATTATCTGAATGGCAGAGCTGATAGCCTAGGAGATACCCCAGGGGATGCATTGCCCATTGTACATGGAAAACCTATCCTAAATCTGTCTTTCGCATGCTTCTGAGTTTGTAATTAAACAAAAACCCAAAAAACCAAACATGGTACTTGGATTTTATTGGTTTGTTTGCTTGGATCTTCTGTGGCATCATTTGTGAACTGCAGATGATAGTTTTTCTCTAGGTGGAAATGTGTGCGCACAATGGCACAGTGGCAGCAATGCCCCAGCATTGTGCTAAGTGGAAAATAGAACTGATTTTTCTGAAATAAATGTGGAGGTTGTTTAGCACTTCTTCCTTCACACACCTGAAGTGGCAAGTTAACAGCCGTGGGAATTTGATTGAATGGAAATAGTGCACATTATTATACGGCTGCTTTTCCTGCTAGTGCTTTTGGCATCACTGTTGGCAAAATGATGAATTCTTCTGTGACAATAACTCCATGTGATGGGAGATGCTGGTGAGTGTTGTGGTACAGAGATCACCCAGCCCAGCTGGCTAGGGGCAAAACTTTTAACTTCAGAGGAATGACAACAAAGTGTGGCTTCTAGTAGGTTACTAGTTACCGCTGTAGTTACTCAAACACAGCATTCATTAGAAGCAGCAGTCCTGCCTTCTGCTTTCCCTATTGCTACCTATCCTCCCAACACGTTCTTCATCTGAACACACACAGGTGCTTCTGAATCAGGTCACAGAACTGATCCCGTTGAGAACTAGCTGAGCAGTTCCTCCTAAGTCTTGTAACACAGCTACAGAAACATTTGTGTGTCAGTACAGGAGGAATGGGGAGGCACAAACTGCTCTGGGACAGTGAGACTTCTCTCCTTTGGTGTCAGGAACAGCCTGGTGTTAGCAAACTACAACTTTGAGGTGCAGTTTTCCAAGACATGCAAGCCAACCTGAGTATGTGTTGCTATGAAAATAGGCAGTCTTTGTGCCCTCCGCTTTTGTATGTGTTCTCACCTCTTCCAGCCCCTGCGGCTTTGTGGAGATTCAAGTGAGCTTTCTTATCTGACTGAGAACTAAGTCAGCAAAACCACAACAAAAGTTGTTTTGGTTCGGATGAGCTCTCATCTGGCTAACCACAGAGCTGTGCCACCATTAGCAATTGTACAAAGGCAGCAGCAAGCTTGTGTGGCTACGGATGGGAAGAAGGCTGGACTGGCACTTTCTAGATTGACTTAAACCTCCTGTGAATTTGCTACTTAAGAGAAATAAGCTAACAGTATTATATCGTGGTAGAGAAGAGATGGGTATTTTGTATGGAAAAAAAATGGGGGGATTAATTATTGAGGTGGTCCAGTTCCAAGGCTATCATTTCTTGTCCTAATTACTGCTCTACAGTCTTGGATAAAAAAATCTTCACTGGTGTCGGCTAAGAAAACCATGCTAGAATGGCATCTGATGTGGTCCTATTCACACTGTATCCACTGTAGCAGGAATACACTTTCTTCAGTTTCCTGATCCTCTCACTTCAGCGGGAAGAATAGTCTGAAGTAGCCTATGGAAACTGATCGTTGCTTTTCTGCTGATGTAAGCTAGCACCTGGGCTTGTGGAGTACAGAGCAGCTCTACCCTTTCCGTTTTGAAAGGGAGGAAGCCTAGCTGGGTATTCCCACACACCCATCCCCTTGTGTTTTCAGAGCTTAAGGGAACCGCCTCTTGTTTTCATAACTGTGGTTTGAAGGACCCCTGGTGGAAGCTTCAGACAACTAGGATTTTTAGGAGCTGGGTCCCAGCATGAGGCTTCAGTTGGCCCACTTTAGGCGCCCACATTTGAAAACTGGCTGCTAATGGAGATGGGTTTATATTGAGGTGGAACTGGGCTGGATCCATCAGCCACCTACGTTCCTTATGTTGCGTCCTGTCTACTTACATTCTTCGTATCATAGTACCTGAACCCAATGTGTGTGTGTACTCACACATTATTTCTCTCTGCGCTCTCTCTTTCCCCTTACCTGTATATCCAGGGTGGAAAAGCTTTATTAGGCTTGCTGTACTCTTACTTTTCCCCTTAGTGAGGCAGCTCAGCCTGTCCTGGCTGTTGCATTGCTCTGTTTCTACAGTGCCCTCCTCTCTGCTCTCCGTATGCTTTGTGAGTACTTCCATGCTGTCCTGGCACTGTTTAGTTATGTAAATATCAGCTAAGGCAAGGAGTTGTGTCATATGTTTTTAATGTTAAGAGGACATTCTACCGGATTTCCCCAATGTGTATGCAAATTCCCACCACCATTTTCTGAAGCGGGAACTGGATTTCAGTGCTTACTCTTCAGATTCCCCTGCTTGCTTGATGCACTTTGACCAGCTTAAGGAGCTTTGGACACTCCAGTACCTTACAATCTTGGCTACACAAAATGGTGAAAAATCACCACAAACATCTATTGATAACCGTCTATTTTTCTTGCCTTTTCTTTTTTTGGCAGGCTGATTTGAACACCAATATTGAAGATGAATCCAGATCTTTCTATGGCGTTTCCAGTCAATATGAGAGCCCAGAAAACATGGTCATTACCTGTTCCACCAAAGTGTGTTCCTTTGGAAAGCAGGTAGTGGAGAAAGTGGAGGTAGGGATCAGGCACCTGGGTGCAAGGTTCTCTCTGGCTGTCACTTCAAGTATTTGCATCCTGCATATATCTCAAGGCAAAATATTTCCCATGCTTGTTGTCAGGGAGATGGATGCCATAGATTATTATTTCTGAGACATGCAGGTGTAAGATGGTTGCAGGCTGTAACATATCCTTGTCTCAGAACTTCCCTGAAGGTCTGGCAGCATTTGCTATTTTTTCCTTAAATCTCCATTTCTGAAGACTTGCAAACGTGTAAGATTCTCAGCTCTGGTGATTCTCTGGGTTTTTGAGGGAGCAAAGAAAAGGTAGGAAACCTAGACCCCTGTTTTGTAGTCCAGAAAGGTGAAAACAAATAGGCAACACCTCACTATCATCAGTGTTTTTAAACGCTCATAGCCTGTAGCCATTAATTGACTGCACCAATTTACAGACTATAGTCGTATGGTTTTATGAAGCTTGTCTTCTTACTGTTTGTACGCTCACAGCTCAAGCAACAGTGGAGCTGCATAATTATGTGTATATCTGGCACTGAAGAAATTCTTTCTGATGCCACACTCAGCTGCCAAGAGAGCTGCTCTGATCTGCTTCCTGCTGCTCTCTTCCTCAAGGAGCCTTTAGGTGGAGGAGTGGCTATGTGTAGAACACCAGATGTTCCCATGTCAGCAGTCAGTTCAAGCTGCATCCTTCCCCAAGACCCGTCATATGATAGACATGTCTGAAGTCTGGCAAGATAGGATAGATAGGCCAAAGAAAGGTGTCATGGTGCACAGGAAGGGAGACCAAGCTCTTGGGGTGAAAGGAGGTAACAGGCTGCTGTGAAATAATAGAATCCAGCCTCAGCTCCTGTTCAAAGGAAGATGAAATATACAGGAGTTAATGTGAATGTGAACAAAAAAAATCCCTCTGTGTAACATTGGCCAGACCCTCTCCTAAGGGGAAGCAGAGATACTATATTCTCTCTCATGGGTATCAGAAGGCTTTGGTCATTTCCAGCTGTGAAGCATCCTGAGCATATGATTACCATCATTACTAAGAGCTTCCTGGTCTTGCTAAAGCAGCAGTTTTAAACTTTTTTTGTTCATTCATACCTAATATTTTTCCAGTAGAGAAGCAGACCATAGTATAGCTGACAATTGGTTTGCTCCTCTTAGTTACCTTTCACAGCTCCTTGGCAGTTTGCTCCTCGTAAGCTGGAGCCCAGTCTTCTAAAGAAAAAAATCAAGCCAAAGAAATTAGAAGGCTCAAGGAGACAGACCTTGCTGTGAAATACTGTAGAGGAATGATTCATCAGCTCATTACTGTTAGTAAAATGACTTGAAAATGCCACTGTAATTTTTCTGTTCTGAATCCCTTTATGTGATTAATGCTCCTAATGTGACATTAGCCGCATGTGCCCCTTCTGTGTTTTGCATTGCAGACAGAGTATGCACGCTATGAAAATGGACACTACTCCTACCGCATTCACCGTTCCCCTCTCTGCGAATACATGATAAATTTCATTCATAAACTCAAGCACCTTCCTGAGAAGTACATGATGAACAGTGTGCTGGAGAACTTTACTATCTTACAGGTGGGATTTTCAACTGCTTTCATTGGAGCTTGGAAACATGTAAGCCCCATGCAGGTGTTCACTGTTGTGAGTCAAAGCGGATTACCTTTAAGAGCTCGGCAGCTAATTGAATTCATTATCCCTCATGTGTATTGCACCTCAAGATCATTTATGGATCTCTAGAGATAGTAACCATGCAGAGAAGCAGCAGAAGAATTTGAGAGACCTGAGTAAGAGAGAGAAAAAAAGAAAGATAAAGGAGAACTCACGATGTAGAGAGATCAAGGAAGGAGAAGGATGCAAAAGCCAGTAAAGGAAATGCTCATTCCACTGTTGGACAAACATTGACATCCTTTCTGTGCCCTGGCCCTTTTTTGCAAGCAAAAAAACCCCAAGAGCACCATTAAGTGGCTGTATAATTTTGTCATGGGAAGTGTTCTTCACTGACCAAGTGGTAGTGGTAGGGAAGTTGTTTCCTCAGGACCATCTTGAACCTGAAAAGAATGTAGAGGCAAGTAAAGGAAGTGGCATGTTGTGGGGAAGCTCTTGTGACTTTCATGAATCACTGCAACCTCTAGGTAGGGCAGTACTACAAGGCTACAGCGGGAGAGGGCAAAGATGGCTTAAAAGGTGGATTTTCCTAATGGGCTGAGTTCTGTGCTCACCGCTACAAGCTGTGTCACAGATCTTCACCCAGAGAACTTGAGGTTGGACAAGTAGAAGAGATGCTAGCAGCTGTATGAAAGAATGGAAATCAAGTGGTCTTCATTCCATTCTCTGGAGATCTTATGGGACTTCAGGCAACTCATTTTACTGCTCTGTGGCTGAGGAACCTCAGCTATGAAACACAAGTTTAAAAATATACCTCACAGGGCTTTAGAAGGCTTTACCCTTTCATGTTTGTACTAAGATCTTTAGCATCTGGAAGATGCCAAGAGGTTTCTTGGATGGGAAAAAGGATGAAGGGAGCAGGGACAGAGAGATGGAAGGCTTGTGTGCTGCCATCTGTACTGAGGAGCACTGTAACTGCTTTCTGCATGTTTCATTCCTCAGTCTGGCCAGTGCTTGCTATAAATTTTATCAACAAAGTTGGCATATAGTTATACTTCATCTGAGGCTTTATATTTTGAGTAATCTCATGTCCTTCCCTTACCTCCTGTCACAGAGAGGCATGTCTCATGTGGGTGCTGGCACAGCCTTTTAAATACTGCCTTGCAGTCCTCTTCCTTGAGCAGCAGGCTGAGCATTTTCTACCCCTTACTCCCCACTGGAGAGCTGAAAAAGGGTCATGCTCAATGCAAGGCCTGCTGCTAGTCCTCAGTCCCCACTATCAACTTCTGAGGCAAGTCTAATTATAATTTTTCTAGACCCTTTCAGGAGCTCAGATACCCCTAATCTCACAAGCATGATTCATCTTGCTTTGCACCTCGCTCTGGATCTAGCCCTCCAAGATTTCAGAGCCTATTTTTCATAAAAGGCTCTGGTGACTTACCACACCTAGATGTGTGTAACTCACAACAGCTCGCAGAAGAAAGGAGAAGGGTTAGATCAGATGCAAACCTAATAATGAAGTAAGAAAACAGAATAGACCAAAATCATGCTGCTAAAATTAATAAGCAAGTTTGAAACCAGATACTTCTTCTTTTCACAAGAATGGTTGGTCTTTGGTACAGTTCAAGCCTCCAGATGGTATATTTTCTTCTGCAGTTCAGTTGATGCTATGGCTGATAAAAATTTATTTCCTCCAGCAGGAGAGAACTGCTTGAAGCTTCAGCTGTGGCACAAACTCAGATGACAAGAATGTGCAAAATTGTGCAGTGATAGAGAGAGGGAGGCTAAGCTAGGAGCTCTTAAGTGCAACATTTTGCTTGTCCCTGCCATGTAGTGTAGGCAGTACATGCTTCTGAAACTAGGACAACACTGTTCCATCATCATGCTGCTGACAGTGTCACATTGCAGAGAAGCTAAGGTTCCTGAGGGACCATAGAAAAAAAAAATAGAAAAAAAGGAGCTTTTATAAGAATGCATGAGTGTAGCAGCCACCTTTCTCCTGACATCTACAGTGTATGGAATAGGAGGTATAATGCAGTCAAATCTGTCTCCTGTAAAACACTCTCAAATCTTCATGGTGTGTGTCTATCACTGACAAGCTGGAGCAGATGGATGGAAAGAACTGTTCATGGCTGTGATGTATCAACACGTGAGCAGCAGTGGATGTGCCACAGGAGGTGGCCTCTCTACACCCAACAAATAGAGCAAAAAGATTTTCTGTGAAACATCTCTCTCCTGAAATCTGCAACACCAGGGGGTGGGAAGTAGAGGACGTAGTGGACCTGTTTCCACTTATGGGGTCACTGCTTGGTCACAGATTTCTTTTCTCCACAGTAGACTCTGCTCACCTCCCTGTCTCTTCACTGCATTGTAGTCCTGACGCTGCAAAAGTGCTTTGCTTGGGTGTGTGGTCACACAGACGGGGTTGTAGTGGCTGAGCTGCGAATCATTCCTGTGCTGCTCTGTTCTTTGCCTATTACTGACTTTTTGCTCTATGTTAAATGTGTTGAAGATGTAAGCAAAGAAGCAGCAGTTGCCATCTCAGCTTCTTCTTTTCTGTCTAGGTTGTGACAAACAGGGACACACAGGAGACCTTGCTGTGCATAGCATATGTTTTTGAGGTGTCAACTAGCGACCATGGTGCCCAGCATCACATCTACCGGCTGGTGAAGGACTAGAGACTCTCTGCACCAAGTCGTCTATGGGATGCATGTCTAAGAAAAAAGCCTATGCTTTAACAACCCCTGCCCCCTCATACCAAATTGAAAAATAAACTGCAGATACTATGTATTTTCAGAAAAGCATCTCTGAGCTGTTTTGTGATTGACAGGATCGAATAAGTTTGTATCTCCAGGTTTGTGCAAATGGGAAAAAGACTTGGAGTCAAAGAAACAGGCAAATAACTGCTTAAGCGTTTTACCACTAACACAATCCTCTGGAGTATATTTCACACAGAGCACATGCAGGGTGTGATCATACACATAAAAGGTGTGGTATGTAGCTGAGCATACAGGTAGGGCAACGGCATCAACTTCCACAAGTTTGACCACATATGAACAGGTTGAAAATGTTCACGCTACATCTGGCCTGAGTGTGTGCACTCGTACATTCATTTGTAGGTCAACGCATGCGCAGGCATGCTTACCGTACATTTCTGTAGTTGTCAGTTAGACACATGTGGGCACATGGATGTGTATAGAGATTGCACCCTACGTGGTTATACCCTACGTATCTGCCTGTCTAGCTGTCCACCTTAGCAGGTGTGCTGTCACAGGCTTCTTCAGCCTTCACTCCCTAGATTGATCAGAGGACTTCCCGGGACATCTAGGGGGCAGATCACGACAGGGCTGGATACTTTTTCCCTTTTTCTGTGCACGATAGTGAGAAACTAACCTCTCGTTTGCCTTTTAAATGAAGTTATGATTAGAAAACTGGGTATGTTAAATCATGTTGTCTTGCCCAGCAGATTTTCTTCATGTATCAGGTCTGCTGACCTGACTGGCTAAAATAGTTCTTGCTGCTTTTGCTTCTGTTCTCCCTGCATAGTTAGCACTGCTCAAGGAACTAGACTTTGCTCTTTGCTTGCACACCAGCAAAATAACTGTTTACCAAGATCAAACCGTTCTACATGTTAGTTGGAGACAGTGAGGTGCACAAGTTTTGCAAAGAATGCCTTTTGGCCAGTAAATAGCAGGATAAGAGAGAATAGTGAAAAAAGTTTCGCTTTCCATGTTTCCAAGGCAATCAAACACAGTCTCTCTACTTGTAAACTGAGGTTGTTTACTCAAGAGTCGCTGAGCGGCAATAAGTTTGGTCCCCGCAATGCTGCTGCTGTGGAGGAAGATCCAGCCATTTGTGTTACTCTGAGGGAAGAAGTGGATTGCGTGATGCTCTCTGGCAGCCACTGAATTGCCAGGCAATCTGTTGGGTAGCCACACACAGTCCCATGGTACGGATTTGGATATGTGGCGTTACATCTTTCCACAATGCATCACACCACCTCAGGAAACGCCTCTCACTTATTCCAGATGTTTCCATCCTTGCATTTTTGACATGGATAAAAGTACTCATCGGTACCTGAAGAATCTGAGATACCATCAGAAATCAAGGGTTTATTAGAATGCCAGAAGGTAAGGGCTTTGTCCACACACAGATGAAATCTGACTTCTTTCAAAAACTCATGAGCTTGTTGGTATTCCTTTCTACAGCTTTTGGTCTTCTAGTTAAAGGGCTTTGTGGATTCCATGAACATATTGTACAGCTCTTCCCACAGCATATGTAAAGGCTTGCAGACTTCATATCTCCTGTAGCTTCCTAACCATCTTCCCTGGCCTTTAAAATGTTTCATTCCTGTATTTGAAGTTGTACTTGTTTACAAGGTACTCCAGGAGTCTGTGTTTGATGCACTCCAGGAGGGGGTTTGCCCTCTCAGCTGCCAGGGCACGTGGCTGGCTCCTATTGAGCTGCTGCTGACCAGCATGTCCAGATCCCTATCTGGAGAGCTGCTCTCCAGCCACTCCTCTCCCCATTTATACTTGTACTCAATGTTACTCCATCCCACATGCGTCCCTGGCATTCATTCTTGTTAACTGATGATTGCCCAGTGCTCCAATCTATCTAGACCCCTCTGCAAGGCCTCTTGTCCTTCCAGAGAGTCAACAGCACCTCTCGGTTTGGTATAGTCAGCAAACTTGCTAACGGTGTGTTCAACACCTGCATCCAGATTGCTGATACATATATTGAACAGAACTGTCCCTAGAATTGAGCCCTGAGGAACACCACTGGTGACTGGTCACCAGCCTGATGTAGACCCATTCACTACAAGCCTTTGAGCTCTGCCCTTCAACCAGTTCTTCACCCAGTGCACTGTGCACCTGCTAATCTCACAGTATCAAAAACTTTACTAAAATACAGAGAAACTACATCCACCATCTTCCCTTCACCCACTAGGTGAGTGACTACCATAGAAGGCTATCAAATTAGTTAGAACTTTGTGAACCCATGTTGACTGTGCCTGATGATTGCATTGCTCTTTAAATGCCTTTCAATAGCAGCCAGTATGATCTTCTCTGTAAGTTTTCCAGGTTCTGAGGTTAGACTAACAGGTCTGTATTTTCCATGCCCTTCTTGTAGATTGGAGTAATGTAAGCTAGCTTCTAGTCAGTAGGAACCTCCAATTTTTGTGCTCAGGTAAGCACAAGCTGCACCAGGACTACCCTTGAAACACACAGCCCTGCACCACTGGAGTCCTGCTGGGCCTGGACAATCAATTTGATGTGGAAGGGGGACTAATTGACTTACTTTCTCATTAAGCTATTGCATGCCAGTTGATCTGTTGTAATAGTCCAAGTGCAGGTTTCTATTTGCATGGAAGAAGTCCCTCACAAGTATGAGTCCTCACCAGATGTTTCCATGGAGCAGCTGATACTGCCTTTGCCATGCATAATGCACTTTATGCATTATATGCATATAATATGCATATTATATGCATATAATGCACATAATGCTCATGGCCTGTGTCTAGGTCATAACCTGTGCTTTGAAGCATGGGAAGGAAAGAATGTGTGTACAGAGGAAAGCAAACTTCATGCCATGAAGTCAGAGCTGGAGAAAGATAGTTTGGTTATTATGGGGAAAGGGCGTAATACATTTTTTATATATAATGAAGTATTTTTCCCCACAGTCTTGCAGACCCTGCACTCTCAGAGGCTGCTTTTAAGGACTTTGCGGGGCTGGTGCTGTTAAACTTCTCTGTGCAGGAACCAGAAGGGGCTAGTAAAGGACAGAAGCACTTTTTGCACCTATTAAGTAAATTCTACACCCTCTTCCTGTGCACAAAATTCCTGCTGTGGCTACCCTCTCCAAGAAAAACACATGCCTTTAAGAACTGACTTCCAAACAGCAACACAAAACACAGATGCCAACAGCTTTCCATAAGATCTGTATGGCTGGTAACCACAATACAGCTCGGAGCAAGACAAGCCAAGTATTTTAAACAGCTAGAAAACAGAGTATTTTGAAATGCCAGCTGTTCTGTGCTACACATGAAAAATCCATTCAAACCCATTCCTGCTTTTGCCCATCAGGTGTCATTGCTAGCCACAGCAAGGGGACCAAACCACCCGGGACTGAATTAACTACTTGCCTGCAAACCAGCAGGCCCCCACCGTTGGCCATTTGGGTATGAAGAGCACGGGCTGGCTCCAGTCCATTACCGGTGCACACGACTGCCTACTTCAGCCCTGTGCAGCTTCCTGCCTGATCTCTGAACCATGTGTGGAGCAGACAACAAATCAAATAAAACCTCACTAATGAGAAAAAAGACTGGCTTTTGTGAAAAGTACTTTTGGTCACCTTACAGCCACAACACTGAGGCATTAGAAGATAAAATGACAAAACAGGGAGCTAAGCAGCCATGCTTGCTTTATAAGAAAGCAGTTCAAAAGTTTCCATTCAACTGTGGTTCCTTTCTTTTCCAACCCACACACTTCAGTTTATCAGCCCTTAATTGTGCAGCCACATCTGCTTGTGGAATCATGTCAAACTTGATTTCCAAAATGATTCCACTTAAAGATAGTCTTCTGAGATAAGGCAGAACAGACCATGGGTCTGAGCACCGCAGCACTAGGTAAGACAGGAGCCCTGCCTTCATCTTCACTTCAAAGCCAATATAAACACATCAGGTAAGACAAGTTCATTTGAATTAATTCATCTGTGATGAGGGGGTGGGAACTTCTTAAGCTGACATTGCCAACAAAGAAAACATGTAGGTAGGCCTAGAGGCAGAGGTAGAGATTGAATTTAAATCTCTTTCTACTTCAATATCTAGACCCAAGGATCATTATTTCCTTGAGTATTACATATGTACTTTAGCCTTTCATGGAATCATAGAATCATTATGGCTGGAAAGGGCCTCCAGGATCATCAAGTCCAACCTTCATCCCAATATCTCCCTAACCACTAGACCATAGCCTCAAGTGCTACATCCACTTGTTTTTTAAACACCTTCAGGG
>JAVSBS010018944.1:0-22990 GCA_033124195.1 Coracias cyanogaster | reverse complement strand
CCCAGGATACCATTGGCTTTCTTGGCCACAAGGGCACATTGCTGTCCCATGGATAACTTGTTGTCCACCAGGACTCCCAGGTCATTCTCCATGGAGCTACTCTCTAGCAGATCGCCTCCCAGTCTGTCTTCCATTGACTCCATGACTACAAAACCAATTCTAGATTGTGTTATGCAGTTTAAACAAACCTTCAACATAAAGACAGACAGCATCTCCATATTTGAGGTGCATAACAGAATTTCACCCTCTATCCTTCCCTTGAGTAACTTACATCTAAAGCCCATTTTCCATTCTTATTAGAGGACATGAATACCCCATTCCCTTCTTTTGCAATTTGCCCCCAGTTATTCACCCTCAGTCTTAAACAGGTATTTCTCCAGTAGCTTTCACATTGTGTCCATAATAAATGAGTATTTCTCTTTTCAAATTCAAATAAATGCTAGTTTAAAAACAGGGCAATTCCCGTGACAAACTTTTCTGATTTTTCAGACCTTTTCGCGTTTCTAATTATCTCATCTACTGTAACAGTATGTCTGCCACAACGGTGTTGAATGTTGATGTTATGAAGTGTGTTAGCATTTCAAACTGAGCAGACCAAGCCGCTAAATGCACCACAGATGACTGCTCAAATGGTACAAGGACTAATGGACTACAATAAGCAGGTATCACAGCATGTTAATCTCACTGTAAAATAAATTTGAGTTTAAGTAATGATGCTCCCACTTGGACCAGATTCCAAAATTAGTGCAGAAAGCAGCAAGCTTTCTGATCTGGTGCCAGGTCATCAGGCACTGCCTTGAACAGATGCTCCCTATGGAATTTACTGTGTGAAAGAAGGAACACCAGTTAATCTGATTTACAAGGTTCTGCATAATATTTCTGCACCACAGATTTCCAATTTGTTATAAGCAAACAGCTTTAATTCTCCAATAAATATGTTTGAGAAGATTTGCAATGGGCTTTGTTGGTACATATAGGAAGAGCTTCTTTGCATAGCTCCCTGTCCCCATAGCATGTGAAATGATCTGTAATTCTGAAAAGTACATGAATAATGTGGGCAATTTTAACCAAAGGCTCTATTAAGCTGTATAAATTAGGTTCATAAGTAAAAATAACATTAACAAGCCTGGCAGGTGGGAAACTTCTACAATGATGCCTGCTGGCCTCCAAATAATTGGGTGTGTCCCTTTGTGTGGTCATGTGTGAGTGAACTAATGTTTTTTGTCAGTTTATCATTGCTATATACTGCAGTATTAATGACATTTTTTTTGCTTTTGGGTATGGTTCCTGCATAAAGATTAATGATGTTATGTTGATTTCCTCTCAATATAAGCTGTTTAAGGCAGTAAATCCTGACTGAAATTCTGCAAACAAAACAGATCTGTTTTTATTGATTTTGTTTGTGGGATATGAAAGAAAAAAAATAATTCTACATTGTTGGTTTTTTTTTTTTTCATCAGTGTAATACATACTTTATAGGGTTTATTAGCCTATCCACTAATATTTTTTCTATCTCCATTTTACTTAAATACATTATTATGTGACACTACCATCTTCTGAAACCAAAGTCTGATTTCTGTCAACCTTCTCTCTCCTTTTGGAAAGATTATATATTTAAACTTTCCCAAGAAATTTCCAAGCTAATTTCCAGCATCTGAAGGTTTCAAAGAGAAAAGGATGTGCTGTTACCAGCTTGTTGTCATCTTTCATAGCAAAAGCAACATATTTTTTCTGTTTCCACAAAATTAGTTACTTGCTTTTGCAAGCAAATTGTTCAGAATTCTCTTTGAGAACAGCCAAAATACAGGGAGTTATTGTTTTCTCTGAGGTTTAATAAAATCAATTTACCAGTAAGGTCCATAGTTTAAAATCATGCCTCTAATGCGATGTTCAGGTAATAATCCGGAAGGTGTCTGCTACAATATCTTGCTGGCAATGTCCCTGTAAAGCTGTATAACACACTGTCACATGAACATGACATGATGAGTCCTCACCTTTCTGTAAGGCACAGAACCTGGACAAATGACAGTGGGGAGACAGCAAAGTGCCTCCAGCATTCTGAGCCTCTGCAGAAAATAACCACGTACTCCTGAGCAACTAAGCAGTGGGGGAATTATAAGGGGACAAACTAGGATTTCAGAGCATTGAGGAAGATTTTTTTTGTGTGTGTCTGTGAAAAGTGTGGTCAGTGTCACCTGTTGCACTTGATTAGTGTTCAGAAAATCCAGGGTGACACTAGTTACTCTGTTGTCATTCACACCTGCTTTGCTATTAACCGCTTCACTGTAGTGCACAGAATCCAGGATCAAAGGATCATGATCCATTGTACTAATCACTGTGAATACAAATGAAAGACATTTTCAGTCTGCAAGTGTCAAAAATATGATAGAACAGGAAGATGCAATAGTTGGTTAAAATGAAAAACAGTGGGAGATGAGAAAATCAAGATAATAAACTCAAAAAATGAAAGTTTTGCACTGAAGTCAGAATTTCTACAATAGCATTCTGAAAATAGAAAATAATAAGGCCACAGAGTGGCATTAGGCAGACTGAAAAGCAAAATAAAATGCACTTACTGCCTTGAAGATGTGCTGCCTGTCTGTAGTGTGTTGTACTATGATTTAATAACTGTTCTGTTTACCTTCACTGCTCAGTTTGAAATGTACTTCTTATAGCCAGATAGAAGGTATCGTCATGAAGGATATCCAGTGGCATTACTAGCAAAGGTGAGCATTCTTGTATCTTCATCTGATTCTTCACCCAATCCTGTCTTCAGGAATCTGCCTTCCACAAATTTTCATTCCTCAGCTGTCCCTACTTATCCCTGAAACTTCTTAAACTTAAAAAAACCTTCTCTCTCCCAATGGCCCTTCTGCTACTCACATCCAAAATCTGTACCTCTGACCATGTCTTCTATGAAGTCTAGTGGGAAAGTGACTTTACTGTGATTATGGACCATTCCTGACTTTTGTTTTGCTATGAACACCTTCTAAAAATCAAGGAAATCACGGAACTTTCTGTATTCTATATGAACACTGCCTGTCAAGAGTTTAAATACATGGAAGCCAGGTAATGTTGAGGAACTTGGCCATAGTTACTGGAACTTTTACTTGCTGCCTATGGTGCTGGGAGGTAAGGAACAGCACACACCCAAAATATTTGTCCTAAGGCAAAAAGCACACTTCATTTAGTGCCTGGGGTGGAAGGAACTGCCTTCAGACACCCCGGCTCACCAGCTTCCTGCAGTACCAGAAATAATGATACCATTGTAACCTGCTGAGCTAAGATTAATCTCCTACAACTTTAGACACATATCGTAGGCATTCAGTGAGATAAATGCCACCTCTGAAGGCATCATACAGTGTTTTGCTCACTCTATCTCTCCATCTGTCCTCTATTTGAAGTCCAAGTTGTGCTGTTCACATTTTTATTATTTAACCTTAGGAGTGGTTAACAATTCTCCAGCTAAATAACGCAGCTTCCAAAATCTAGTCCATGTAGAGAAATGGAGTTGAGGTACTCCACACTATCACTTCTGTGGGCTATAAAAAAAGTTCATTTTCATTTTGAGTAGAATGCAAACACAATGAATCCCATGAGGACCTGCATCTTTATTCAGGTTGAAAAGCTAATGAGGCTGTGGTCCAACTCCATTTATTTAATGTTCCTCAAGAACCTTTGGTCCTTAGTGATGCTGTTATGAGCATCAACAGAACTCTAAAAGGAAACTCAATAAAGCTGAGTAAAATTATGAGAATAAAATTAAATATTCTTGAAATGAAACAAGAATAACTCAAACTGGTAGAGGCAAAAGTTAACACCCCAAAACATGGGAACTGAACAAATTAAACCATGAAGAAAACAATACTAAATCTATTTCCCCAAACTGATAATAATTAGTAGCAATATCTTTCACTTATGCTCAATGAGTCACCCAAGGATCTCTAAGTGCTTGTTAAAAATGAGTGTTAATTTTTCCTCATGTTCACAGCTTTGGAACCTGAAACACAATATGATTAAATAAATGTTCCAAATTCTTTCTCCAAGCTATTGACTCAGTACAGGAACTGTGACAGCCCGTTGCTTCCCAGCTCTTTGCTCTGATCTGTTGTCTGTCATTGCTTTACTGAAACCAAGAGAAATATTTGAAAATGATCATACACACAAGCTACATAAATGTAGCACCAAGGCCAATGCAGCACAGTATTTTTTTATTTTTAGCAGGCATTAAGTACTGTGTGAAGACCTGGTTAAACAGGAAACCCTTTCATCTCTAACTCTGGTGCCCTATGGCTTTGTATGAAGTAAAGGTCTAATAATTAATACGCATTTGAGGACTTGGAGTTAGGCAAAAATGGATGCGCATGTGGTTATTCTAGTTACACAGGACAATGAAAAGAAAAGGGCAGCATTAAGGTATCAGAAAACTGAAGAAAATCACTGCTTAATTTCTGCTCATTATTCAGGTGAGATATAGCTGGCCCTCAAGAGCCATTCCAAAATATCAATTATAATAAGCCTTAAATAATTAATCAATTAATCAATCAATCAATCAGCCATATAATGCACATGAAACTAAGCTGGTTTTCGGTACAACAGAGGAATAAAGAAATGCCTGAAGAACAGCCTGGAGGCTAAGGTAACAGGAATTGCTGAAAACACACACTTCAGTATGCACTGTCTAACTCTCTACTTGCTTTAGGAGGAGAAAACCATTGCCCAATCTGAGAGACTATTTTAAAGTAGCCTTGTAGACAGAACTCTTGACATAAAGATTTTTGTCCTGAGATTTGGTTTTACTTACACAAAAAAAAAAAGCCCGCAACAATCCTAGTGAAATACCTTCCTTCCTTCCTTAATTAGCAATGAAAGAAAAAAGTGATTTTGGAACAGTTGAGCCTCTGTTGTGTCATGTTAATGGCAAAACCCTTGCTTGTAATTTTTGAGAGACTGAGTCATAGATGTGAGAAGAAAACAGGGCAATTATCCCTAACCTCTTTAATAATATCCCTTTGGAGCAATTCCTACCTTTACGCACAAAATAACATATCTTGAAACCCAGTTAGTTTGATGAAAATAGGAAAGCTTTTCTTAACAGGCTAATAAACAATTAATAGTATTTGGTGATAACCATAGAAAGACTGAGAGAGGTTCAGCCTAGAGAAGGAAAGTCTCTGGGGACACCTTGTTGTAACCTTTCAATATATAAAGGGAGCTTATAAGAAAGACAGAGATAAACTTTTTACCACTGTCTATAGTTACAGGACAAAAGGCAATGATTTTAAACTGAAAGAGAGAAAATTTAGTTTGCACATAATGAAATTCTTTATGATGAGGAGTGTGAGATGCTGGAACAGGTTTGCCAGAGAAGTTATGGATGCCCCATCATCGAAAGTATTTAAGGTAAAGTTGGATGGGATTTCATGCAATCTGATGTAGTGGAGGATGTCCCATCCATGGCAGAAGGTTTCGACTAGATGGTCTTTGAAGGTCTCTTCATATTCAAACCTTTATATAATTCTGTCAATTTAATTAATTAGCCGCTAGATAACTAAATGAAATGGAACAACTCAAACTTAAAAAGAAATACAAATGCTATTTTGTATTGTTTAATGCCCCAATTTATTTACTTATTCCATTGCAAAATCATGAATTATATTGAGAAATGGTCAGTTATGAGCAGTGAATACACCACTTGGATGACAATCTAAGAGTTCATAACATAGCTGCAACTCACTCATTGTAGTAATACAAATAGTCATTGTTTTAAATTTTTAGCGAAATCTTTTTCCTTACACATTATCTTCAGTTCTCTATTTTTCACATAATTTACTAGAATTTCAGTACATATTAAACTGGAATATTTGCATTCTTTCAAATTGTACATTTTTGCTCTCTTATGGTGTGCAGATTGATGACTAGCCTGAGGTTTACTTAACTGAATAGACTGTGAGAAACTACTGGACACAACATAAGAAATTGTCATATGTGACAGAAAACAATCTGAGAAACTGTCAAAAGTCATAAATAGACTCTACTAATACATCAAATGTCTCAAAATATCTGCCTATTTTTACTATTGAGATTTTCTAAACCCCTAGTTTCAGGGAAGATTTTATATATCCAGTTTGAACTACTTACCTAGTACACAAACCATTTTATAAAATCATTGACATCTTCCAATATGCCACTATACTTTGTAAAATATGTTTGTTATACTTTTAATATAATCCCATGGTTTAATCTGAACATATCAGAGCACTCTAAATTGATAAAAACACATGTATCAGAGGTAACTAATAGCTGTAAATGAAATAAACATGATTATGGAATATTTTCCTGGTTTTTGACAGGTAAACTGAGGCAGAAAACCTTTTATACAAACTCTTTTGTGCCAAAAATTACTGTTTCAGGTGCTACAGAGGGTTTTTGGACTCTCAAAAAGATTTCATAATCTTGCAGAAATCCACCATTAGATATTTCAGACTAAACTCTTGATATGTGAGGCCATTCCCCCAGTTTTCTTTGGGTTTTATTTTTAAGCTTTATATCTTTCATGATGTGACACAAGTTGTGCTATGTTTCTGTGCAAAGCAAGAAACGGTCCAGACTTTGTGTTTAACAAACTCAGTTAAAATTAAGTTTCACTTCAAGCACCATCTTTGGGTTTGATATGAAAATACAAGGCAAAAGTTCAGTTAGGCAGTCTGAACGCTGCTTTGAGTAAAGAGTCTTCTAGAATTACAAATACATAATTACACACAGAAGTATGTATAGAAGACTAGATAACTTCATTATACACATGAATTTATCATGGTCTCTGCATCAATTTCATATTGGAAACCTGTCAAAACAAGAGTTTGCTACTCTATTTTATGGGGACTACTGGGAATTTCTATTACTGTACATTAATGTTGACTGGCTCACTGATTACTCTCTGACGCTTATTTTGTACCATGAGAGAGGCAGAACAAGTCCTGCCTCTTCCCTTTCCCAAAGCTGTGACAACCTCGTCTTGATCTCCATTGCTTCACACAAAATGTGTTTTTTATCAATTATAAACACAGGTCAATTCAGTTTAAAAATGGGTAACTATTTCCAGGCAACATGTTTGTATATATCTGTAAGAACAGAACAATGCTTGTATGTAAAGATATAAAAGCATTTTAACTATTCACTATGCCTTTAAAACCCTCTAAAGTAGATCAGGTTTAAATTTTTTTTCACGTATGTCCTATAGAAACTCAGAAAAATAAAATTGTTCAAGATCTTATAAAACAATTTAATGAAAGAGACAATCAATGCTAGAATATAAAAGTCTAGATTTCTCCGTCCCTTTATACCTTGCTATTTTCTGACCTCCTTTGCAGCAAAAGCTCTAGAATAATAGACCACAAAGTAAATTCAGGACAGACTTTCAGCTTTCATACTGAATGAGCTGTCTCGCATTACTGGGTCTGTCAAATCTCTGAATTACTTGAGCACAGCATTTGTGGTTGCATATCCCTTTATTCTGGTATTTGTTAGTATGTATTGGCAGGCATCACCGTCTCAGGTTTTGTGAGTTTCACTTCAGAACAGCTGCCAAGATAATACATCTTAGTCTGAGGGCATTTCATTGATGTGGACACAGCATCCTCAAGGGCCTCTCCTCAACAGAGATGCTGTTTATTAATGCAGACATGTATCTATCATAGCTAAATGTATCTCTTCCTCTCTGGCGTCCCAGAGATTTAAAAAGGCTGACATTTTCCAGTAAGGGTCCTTTCCTGCTTATCACATGCAGAAAGGTTTTGGAAGGACAGCTGTCCTTTTAGAAGTACAAAATAATATATTCTGCAACAGAATTTAGAAATATAAGCTCCAAACTCTAGTAGATGTTCAGTGTAGTAATTATAAGAGATTAAAAAGAAACTGTCATGGTTTTTCTGGTTTTTTTTTCATCCTTCCAACAACCCCGGGTATTCAAAGTACCTACTCCTCATAGCTCCAATTAACAAAGTATTTACAGATGTGCTTAATTAAGGTAATCCAGTAAAGTCAGTTGGATTTTTTTTTTTTACAGTTAAAGACGTATTTAAGGTGTACTTCCATTGGCTTCCTGCCACAATGCTTATTTTCACTTCCAGTTGTTTTCCCTTCCAAGGCCGTTAGCAGCTTCTGCTCACTTACTCTATCAACTCTCAGTGCATTCTGAAACATCAGTTTCACCTCTGATCGGGCTGCAATGTCAGCCTTCTTCACCTGCTTGTTACATTTTTAAATAGGCACTTTTGTGTGTTCTGTCGCACTTGGGAGAAGTGCTTCATAGATATCTTCAAGCTCACTCCACTGCTCTCTTTAAACCTCTTTAATACCTTGATGCACCTAAAGCTCAATAATGGTTTGATTATTGGAGCACTGAATACAGTATTGCCTGTTGTGTTGTCAAGGCCTATTTTCCTTGTATGTGTGCATTTTATAGTTTGATTGTAGTATAAAACCAGTTATTCAAGGAAGAAAAATCTCATCTCCCTTCACCTGGAAACTTCACCGCCATTGAGAGAAGTCCACCCAGCTCTTCATGGTGTCTTTTGGGGAAAAGTACTGTCAAACGATTGACTGACTAGGTGACAAGGACACATTTGGTGAGATCTTAATAGATCCCAGATGTGCCACTAAGATGCTAAGCAAACAACAGCAAAAAATGGAAGATGCCTAATATGTGCTGTGTTGACTTGTACTTTTGGTGGAGCAGGGAGGTCCTGTGTTTCCTCCAGAGACGTTCACCTTTCTTATTAAGTATGTAGCAAAAAAAGAGGATCAGTGAAACAGATGGACTGGATAGCTTGCTTCAGTATTTCAGAAGACCTTGCCTCTTTGTATACGAGCACTGTATGTACAATTGGGTTGCCGTTTCTTTCATTTAGAATCATAGAATCATGGAATCATTCGGGTTGGAAAAGACCACTAGAATCATCTAATCCAACCTTCTTCGAACATCTCCCTGTCCCCTAGACCATGTCTTGAAGCACCACATCTACCCGTTTTTTGAACACCTCCAGGGATGGTGACGCCACCACCTCCCCAGGCAGCCTGTTCCAGTGGCTAATCACTCTTTCAGTAAAGAACTTCTTCCTGATATCCAATCTAAACCTCCCCTGGTTCAACTTGAGACCACTACCTCTTGTCCTTTATTAGTTACCCGGGAGAAGAGACCAGCATCAGCCTCACCACAACCACCTTTTAGGTAGTTGTAGAGAGCAATGAAGTCTCCCCTCAGCATGCTCTTCTCTGGACTAAACAATCCCAGTTCCCTCAGGTGCTCCTCATAGGAGGAGCATATCAGGCCAAGTACTCAAAACTTCAGGGCCACTGTACCCATTTTTGACATTTAAATAGTGCAGGCTGGACTTTACAGTAATATTTTACAGTCTTCAGAGCAAAACATTTCAAGGGTTCGAAATGATGTAATCCTTCAAGATTCTTAACAATTTTCTGCTTATTAGATCAAAACAAATCATGTGGCCTTGTATCTTCACCGAATTTTACAAGTAAAATAGTACAAAAATATTCTTTGGCACATTTTTTCTGGGTGAGATAAATATAGTATGGGGTACAATTGGTGCAACTTGTCAGCATTTGTGACAAGTTTCATGAACTGACAGATGTCAAAACACATTTAAGGAAAGACTGATATGTTCCCACAAATAACTGACCTGAACTGATAATGCATTTATCAAAATGTTTCAAAAGCACATTTCTATAAAGTCTTTATGACTGGTTTTTAATATTCTCTACAGCAAGACAGCCAATTTTCAAACAGATAAGAAGGTTATTCAGAGTTCAAAATTTAAGGTGGATTTATAACTCATAAGAAACATAACTAAATACAGTTTCAATTCATTTGGAGTCAGAATAAATTTTTCAAACTATAAACCTGTGTCAGACTAACTAAACACCTTGACTGCTGTCAGTTCATTCTCAGATATATATTCAAGACAATCACAGAAAAGCCTGAAGTATTTTACATACATTTCTTACTTTATTTACTTTCCTTTTATATTCTCATTTTTGTTTCAGAACCAGTTTATTGAGAGATTTAAAGTTTAAAACTCCATGCAAGGAAATTTTGCAGAAGTATTTGCCATGTAAACCATTTTAAGGTCTTCTTTCCGGGAAGGAGATTTGGATGTTTTCCTATCAGTAAACACAAATAAGGCCACATGGCTTAGGTTCTGTGTGATTTATAGACTCCTCAGAGTGATGAAGGTAATTGCTCAGAAACTGAAACAGATGGCAAGAGTCAGAAGGAGATACAGATGGTCATGGGATTGACGGGAAATATAAGCCCTTATAACAGGATAAAATTTGCTGAACAGAGCAATGGTATGTGAGATAGGCTGGATGAGATCTAAAAGGACTCAAGAGATTTTAAAAAGTGCAGAACCTAAGGGCCTAGCAAAACCTAACTGAAGGAGCATAGATAAGCACATGAATAGGCATGTCAACATTAAAAAAAAAAAAAAAAAGGAATTAAACTGAAACAACAGCTTAATGTAGAGACCACCTACCACCTTTTTTGATAGCTACATATTTATGCCTGCCTGCCCAGTTACGGCTTTCAGTGAAGGCTGGTAGTGCATCTATATGAGAGAAATAGAGTATGAAACATTTCTCCTCTTCTACATGTGCTGTCAAAAAGCTTGGAAATGTTTCCATTTAGAAATAGCCTTCATGGTAATCCCAAAATTGTAATCTTGTCCTAGCGTCTGCCAAACAATTTGGTAACAGTTTACATAAGATGTAAGATGACTTCAGTATAATCATTTCCTTCTATAAAATGGAACACATTCATTTTGTTTACTCTGATTTTAAACCTATTCCAAGTTCATTCACTTAATTCTGAAGGTAAAGAATCAAATCATATTAATTGCGTCATATCTACTGAGATTTGTGTGGGAAGGTTTGTGTAGTGACTGAAGTCAAATATTGGGGAGGGCTCAACACATCTTAATTACTTTTAAAGCTGTGTAGGTGACTCTTTGAATGAAACAAGAAGTCACTTTATTTGATTTGTGACATTTCATGCACTGACAATTAAACAATCACTTAATTTTTAAGCAATTAAAAAAATAGAGCTGATTTTTCTTCGTTTAATCTGCTTTTTTTTTTTTTTCCCTGTAGGAAGCCTATAAACTCTCTAAATCCAAGTACTATCTTATCTATCAGGTTGGAACATAGATCTGTTCGTAAGTGGGTGAAAAATACTAATTTCAAAGTAAAACTTTCTGTCAGAGAGACTTTCTTGGAGAAATGTCCCACTCATAAAATTTTATTTTTCTCTTATTTTTCATCCTTTTCTAGTCTGCACCAAAGTAAATGAGCTGGACAAGATTCTGCTACATTTTTAACTGAAAACTAAAAATTTTCATCTGTTCTTCATTTTTAAAAAGTTATTTCCTGTGAAAATATATATCTTGAAATGTATTTTCCCATGGGTTATTTTTTCCTATTTTTCCCCCAGAATTTTTTCTTCCTACTAACCCCAAAATATTATAATGGGACAGAAATTCAGATCTTCTTACAGCTTTAGTTATAACACATTCCCTAGTCTTGAGTAGTTTCTGAGGAAAGCCATCCTGGCATCCTTTTATCCTTAGGTAAAGAAGTTAAATCAATTCAATAAGCTGGTTTTTGTAATTAGCCTTGAAACGTCTTCTTTACAGCTTTCCTACAGTCCAAGCAAATGTCACTAACTCGTTAATGTTCATTATACATTGAAAAGAAGTGGTAGATTCTAAAAATTTCCCAGCTTATTCACACATCATTTAGCTGTAACTAGATCTGTTCCATAGAAACAAGACACAAACCAGTATCCTGCTTTCTCCCTAGGTATGTTTTTCTCCTCATGAAACTTAGTGATAAAAAAATGTTTCAGTGACAGCCACTACCAAGAAAAAAAGAAAGTTGTTAAGCTCTGTTATCTCCATTATGGGTTAATTATTGTGCTTGCCTTATCTCTTTCGTGTAATAAACCTAAACACTGAGTTTGAGAAGCAGTTCATTAGTACGTCAGTCTACAGCGATGCTGCCCCTGACAGTGTCCATCACACCCTCTCTCACCTCTCCTAGTCATTCCTTCTTAGTTCCTTCTTTCCCTAGCACTAGTAACACTCATGACATCGCAACAACAAAAATCTGATTTATTTTCCTTTCTCAAGCTGTGTATAGATCCAGTGCAAGACAGCACAAGAAAACACAGCAGGGGGAAAAGGTGGTTGCAACAAATAATTTAGGCAACACAAGCTCAACAAGATTTTCCAATTATCACACAAATGGAGTGCACACGTCTGTGTGCACGTGCATGTGTGAGCGGAACTTATACCTCTTTAGTTCTGGCTAGGTGCTTCAGTCAATTTCCTTTTATTTAATTTCAGTCCTGAATATTCTAAGGACCTTATTGGAGAGGACCTCTTCCTTAAACACCTGCTACAAAATACCCTTGAAGGAATGAATGCAAATGCACACACAGCTCAAAACATAGGCAGAAAAATGTTCCAAAACAGGGTAGATGTGGTGCTTTGAGACATGGTCTAGTGGTTAGGATGATGTTCGAAGAAGGTTGGACTAGAGGATCCTAGAGGTCTTTTCCAAAATGAATGATTCTATGACTCTAAGATAAGTAGATTTATGTAGTTCTACTATGTATTTATTTAGATGTAATGACAGAAATATTCATATTGGGTTTGTTCCCAAGTAGAGAGATGCTAGGAGAAAGGTTGGACTTGATGACCCTGGAGGTCCTTTCCAACCATAATGATTCTGTGATTCTGTGATTCTGTAAAAAGTTTTCATTTTCTCACCAAAACAAAGCGTCCTGTTTTCACCTCTTTTTTCCTTCTATCTGTCAACTTCAGTTTGAATTTTCAAATTATTTTGTTTAGCTTTAAGCCATACTTTCCAGGGAAAAAACCTTTGTTGTTAAAATAATATCATATGGTTCTAGAAATGATCAGGATTATTCCTTATTGCACTGAGGAGACAAAATCATTCAGGGGAAACCTTAAAACAAGTCAGACTAGTTAGACCAGATGATGTCATAAGGAACCCTTTGACAATTTACTTTCTGCTTCGCTCAATGTACTACATGTCCCAAAATGTAGTTACCAAAAATCAGTTATCTACTACAGGCACGCCTCCAGAGGCACAGCAAAATGGAGAGGTCTGAAGCCAAAACTCCTTTAAATTACAGTGTTGGGAACATTTCTCCTACACTGCTGATACCTCATTCTAGTACTACTCCCTTTCCTGTGCTGTAGATCTGAAATTCCCACTGTACCCATTGCCACCACTGCACCTGACACGGGGACCTTGCATTTCTTCCCCTCTCTCTACTTCATAAACAATTCTGACCAAGTGTCAACCTCTTCCTCCCAGCTTCTGCCAAAAGCAACTTGACATCATAACAGAAAAAGTTTTTTATTGGTTCCTTCCTCACTGTGTCTGTTATCTTAACTTCACTGACTAAAAATGCTATGTGCAACCGATCTTAGCATACTACATTTTATTGGCCTCCATAGAAAGCCTTCTGTCTTGGCAGCAAGCCACTGCATAAATTGAGAATCAACAGGTCTGCATGAAGATTGCAATCTTCAATATTTACAAACCATTCTACTGAGAACTTGTCATTGTTTTGGCGATATCGGAACTGAAGTTATGTAGTAATACATAAAATGCTACATATCAAATGGAGTAAATGGACTTCATACGTCTCCTAGTACAAGAGAGTTTGTTTGTTTGTTTTTCTTTTTTAAGGGATTTTCTCTCTTCATTTCATGTTCAATTGTGTATAATGAATTCAGTAAGGGATTTTGATAGAAAAGTAGTTTGAAAACATTATTTATAGCTCAAATACTCCTGTTAATGAATATATGTTATGCCAATCAAATGGATCATGATAGAAAAGAAGAATGAATAAATACAAACTTTTTCATATCACAGCTTCATTTAATCTCAGAATCTCCTTATCCCAAAATATTTAATATCCTTCTCTGAATGGAAATATAACTATCCTATTTAATATCAGTGATTTCTTCTCTGGGTTCAGTAAACATCCGTTCTGATTTTGACAGTTTTTATTGGACATGCTTTATACCATTTACACTTCCTGAGAAAATCAGTTGCAAAGCTAAGAAAGGAAGCAGTTTCATAGAAGATGAAAATACGGTTAACATCTTGCTATTGTTATAAAAAATGAGAAATGTGGAAGTGTCTGAATATTACTCTCTAAGAAATCACCTTTTTTTTATGAGCAGAAATGCAATAGACAGCCGAACTCCAATGAAGAGTATTGTAGAGTGTATTAGGTTTATGCAGCAAGGTTTTGGTAGCAAAGGAGCTGCAGGGGTGGCTTCTGTGAGAAGATTCCAGAAGTTTTCCCCATGTTGGATGGAGCCAGTGCCAACAGGCTCCAAGACAGACCCACTGCTGGTTGAAGCTGAGCCCATCAGCAACATTGGTATTGCCTCTGGAATAACATTAACGAAGGGAAAAAAAGCCCTGCACAGCTGCAGCTAGGAGAGAGGAGAGACAATATGTGAGAGAAACAACTCTTCAGAAACCAAGGTCAGTGAAGAAGGAGGGGAATGAGGTGCTTCTGGCAACAGAACAAAGATTCCCCTGCAGCCTGCGGTGAAGACCATGGTGAGGAAGGTTATCCCCCCCAGTGAAGCAGATATCCTCCTGTGGCCCATGGAGGACTCCATACTGGAGCAGCTGGATGCTCAAAGAAGGCTGGGACCCCATGGAAAGTCTATGCTGGAGCAGACTCTTGGCAGGTCCTGTGGAGAGAGAGGAGCCTATGCTGGAGCAGATAGGCTGGCAGGACTTGTGAGCCCATAGGGGACCCACACTGGAGCAGTCTGTGTTCCCTTAGTGGGCATCTAACAGCTAGACAAGGTCAACCCCCCACACCATATAATTCAATAATGGAAAAATAGCTAAAGTAATGGAAGAAAAGGAGTGGATCACAAGAAAAAAGACATCAGTATGAAGTGCAGAACCAGAAAGTTCTAAGCTGAACTTTGCCAAAAGCTGAAAAAGTACGTAAAAGAGCAGGTTCTTTGACATAGAAGAACATTTCTTGTTTTTCTTTCTGTAAATATCTGACCACACTCAGAATGAGAATACTAGTCAAAATAGATGTTTCTCTGGTCTACTGCAGTTATTTTTTCACCACAATCAAGGTATTACGGCTATTTATGGCCAGGACTGTGCAAGGTTTTATTGAACCCATTACTACCCCTAGTAACAAAGTTGAGTACATCAGGAAGAAGCTGCAGAATCAAGATCTGTGTGAGTGGTTCCACTGTCTTCATGAGGGATTCTTATGAAAAATAAACATGTACATGTTCACCAATCCATGAATTAATGGTGAAAAGATTTGCTATGATTGCCTTGCCTGGAATAAAATTTCCAAAACCTTCACACATTCACAGTACTACAACGAAGTTGTCTTTATCGGACTTGACAGAAAATGTCACATTAGAAAGTTATCATTTTTTAAATTACTTTTGAAAAAATTAAAACTGAATATTTTTATCTCATAAAAACACCTATTCTGGTATTTTTTAAATGGAATTTTAATGTTCAGTTTGAAATGTACAGTTGAAAAAGAATACTACATTCTACTCTAACATAGAATAGAAAATGTCAACAATATGAACAACTTCGACTGATTCAAAATCAAGTATTTTTAAAATTGCATTTTTTAGAGCAAAACTAAAGCCAAAACTTCATTCTCTTTTGATATGAAAATAAATGTCAAATTGAAAAAAACTACTTTAAAATGAAAATCAGGTTTTGTTATTCATGTAAATTATTGGATTCATTAACATCATTGAACTACCCAAATGCTCAGTTGTTTTGTACAATTGGAGCTCTTCTGCTGGAATAGCTTCAGTAAATCAGCCAAGTGTTGTCCTCATCCTAAATAACATACTACTATTAAAATCAATTGGTGTGAGATCAGAAATAAACTTCTAGCTACATAATGTTAGTCTCACATTCTTATCCTCTTCTTTGACCACCCCTGTTTGTTAGATGTTTGTTCTAAATTACCTCAGAGTATATTTCTTCATGTTGCGCATAATACAGCAAATCCAGAGCTGGGTAGCACTGTGCTACAGCTAATAAATAGTAATCATCAGGAAAGCTTGATTGCAAGAAACAAATAATCAAGGTTTTCCCAGGTCACGAATACCCATCTGCAAAGTATCAGTTGAATCATATAATTATTCAAGTCTCCTCTTAAGGTATTTGTAGTTAGTCTTTTCCAAGATATAAAAATATCAGTTGCTGCCTTCCAAAACACACAATTTAAGAGTAAAGTTCATTTGATGAAGCTCAATTATTTGGAATAATTAAAGACCTTTCTTTTTCCAAATAAAAACATCAAGCATGAACATTATTGATTCAGTTGACTGTTCATTGTTTATATCCAAATGTAAAGGGAACACTGCTAATTCAGAACTTATTTTCTTTTATTTGTAATACAGCAACTTGCAATGAGGTAACAGAGAATAAAGGCAACAAAGCCATATTTGAGGGTAATTGTTAGGAAAATGGATGAAACTAGCACTAGTTTCTAGAAACTAGCTCACAAAATATTGCTCAACAAAAATGGAGAATAGTGAATGAGAGTGTGGGGCATTTTGTAGTCACTTCTTAGACACACTGCTCTTAACCTTCACTATTCCTACATTCAGTGTGACAACATCAGTAATGATCTTAGTGTCAAGTCTGAAAAACTAGTGGTGCAAGGTAACAGCTAAATGAGACTTGGAGGAAAGGAAGAGGAAGTTCCAACCACCTGCTCGTTGTATCACAACTATTGGACTGTTCACTGGGTACTCAGTCTTTTATTCACGTTGATTTACTTGAGATAAAACCTTTTATTCTACTCAGATCCCTTTTTTTTTTTTAAGAGTAATGTATCTTTTGGACAGTTAGTTTAGTGAAAATGTGGCTTTTTGAAACTCTGACTTGTTAATGAATATATTTTTAAATCCTGACCAAAGTCCCCCCAGACATAAGTAAGTGATTGGTGACCTTTGTGTTGCGAGCCTTAATTTTTCAACCTCATTGATGAGCTTTCAAAGGAGCAGTACTGAAAGGTCACCAATACATATTTAGCAGTTTCAGTTTCATCACTATGTACAGTATTTTGATGTCACAGTGGATGTGATAGCACACAAGACAGCATCTACATTTAAATATCAGATTTGAGAAGAGCAAAGCAGAACACTCAGCTATAAGTATTCTTTGACCTCTTTCAGCAGTAAAGACCATATTTTACTATCTAAACTTGGACTTGGATGTGAAACCTCATCAATATAAAAGATTTAAAGTACAAGGCTTAGTTTCACATCCTCATGCAGTATGAAACGTGATGTTGAAATGGGTTTCTTATCAGAATGCACACTTTCCAATCAGAACAACAACAAAAAAATTGTAGCTATTTTATATCAAATAAAGATTTACATTCTCAGTGTTCTTATGAAAAGTTCATTTTCCTTCTTTCTTGCCAAATGTCTTGACCCTTGGAACTACATTAAAGACAGTTGAGAGGAGGAAGAAAGTAGAGAAGGAATATCATCTGGCTAGATGAAAGAAAATGACTTGGGGTAAGATTTATGTCCAAAACAATAAACATGTCTAGTGAAACGAATCTACTTCATCTTCATTCAGAATAGTTATATGCAACCCCCCACTTTTCAAACTATGTAGCAATAATGATGCCTTCAGTAAGGTGTCCTTTCAGTAAGGTATTTTGAGATCTAACACATCACTACATTCGCTCATCACCATATGCTGATGGGAGATCAGAAAGATGACAGAGAATGACTTCCAATAGAAGAACAAGTGCATTCAGAAGGACCCACCTACGGCTTGTGTGGATCATCCTTGAAATATCCTTTAAAATCTGGGTGGGATAGCTGAATTCTTAACTGGTTTATATTCATACGCTACTGTTGACACATGATAATTTGGTAAGGCCCGAGGATCATTGATGTTATGGCAGTGTCCCACAATGCAGCATTTGCCAATGAAAAATCTAAAGGAAAAGGTAATTAAGGTCTCAAAAGCTTACAAGGTACAAAATGAAGATGTAAAACGGGATCATAAGTCAAAAGCAGGGAAAGTAAGAATGTGGTAAATGGTAATAGGCACATACAATATATTGGCCATTGATGTAAATGGATATATAACTTTACAAGAAGATTGGGAAGTTTAATTTATATTTGATCTTCAGAAAAGAGGTTGCCATTAATTTCTAAGTGTTATTAACATTGTCTAATATTATCACTAACGTTAGCTCTAAGGATCAGTGATGGAAGGCACGATAAACCCAGGAGGTATCTTAATAATTTAACTCATGTAACTACCTTTTTAAAAAAAATTACCTTTAAACTGTGAAGCTTCTTAAACCAAATGTTCATCAGTCTTCACACACTTACTTTACACTTATTCTTAAAACTTCTTTCTAAAGAGTTTATACTTTTTGGTACCGTGATCTTCGTAATGTTAGTCATCTTAAGACTTAAAAATATGGTGCTGAAAAGGAAATTCCATCAGAGAAAATAACAACAGAATAGCACTCAACTGACCACATACAGACTATCATCTGGACTCTCTTCATGGTGGAATGATACAGGCAATTTTCAGGCAAAATCCACCTCATTTTAAAGGAGACTTTTAGTACTGGTTGGAGAAAATGTGGCATAAAATGTCTATTTCTCTAAAATTTAGTGAATCTTGCAGTAGGTAAAAACAGATGTCCTGTGTTTCAAGAACATGTCAAACAAGGAGATACAGTAGGAAGGGGCTAGACATGTCATTGGGATTAGGGCTGAGCCGGTCACTAGGTAAATAACAGATGCTCTCTATTAACCTCTTTTCCGTCTCAAAGGGGAAGAGAAAAGGAATAATGGAGAGAGACTTACGAATTTTAAAATAAAACTAAAACAGCTTTAATGAAAATAACAACAATAAAGTCAAATATTTACAAATATATACAAAATCATATCAAACCCAACCCCCCTGATGGCAATTATGTCACCATCACCACTGATGCTGTGGAGCAGGCACTGAGGAAGTCCCAGACTGGACTCAGTGGCAGATGAGCACCAGATTCAGGAGCTGGATTCTGGGATTGGATTCAGGAACACAGGGATTGAGATTGAAGGCAGAACAGACAGAATCCTCCTTGGAAACTGGCCATTGAAGAAGAGACTTGATGCTTGTGACGCCTTAGCTTTATACTTAATATGACATATATGGGACGAAATGTCTTGTTGGTCAGTTTAGGGTCACCTGTCCTGTCTGCTCCTCTCTGCAGGTGAGACCTCTTACCTACTCCACCCCCAACATGTTGCACAAGATTTAGCAGTGACTTTGGTCTCCATAGAATCAAGTGTAAGCAAGAGCCTTTCTTCATACCCATCCTTGGTAGTAACTATAAACATCAAGCAATATCACTGTTCTAACTCAAACTGGGATAGATGTGAGATGAGATGCAGACAATAACTATGAGTGTATCTGGCTAGCTCGCAAATCTCAAAAAAACAAACTGCAGATGATATTGGATTACTATCTTAAAACAAACCGCATGTGTATTTGCATATTGATTTTGAAAATTAATTTACTTCAGCATTATTGGTTGAACCTGTATGGCAGGGGGGCTGGAATAAATTATTTCCGTAGGTCCCTTCCAATCTGTACCATTCTGTGATTCTGTGATTATTTTATCTCTACACGTGTCGTACAAACTGGAGTGTTCACGGACAGCCAGGCAGAGTTCACTCAGTGTTGGTGACAGCAGTGCTCATTCTTTCTATATTTGTGTCTGACCTAAAACACTTGTTTCAGAAGTGGCACAGATTCAATTCTTCCTCCAACAGAAGGACTCGAACATGCAGCTACTGCTGTTGAAGAGGGATAACACTATCAGGTCATCTGCTGTTATTGTTGGAAACATCCTCCTCCTCTCTTAGTGAGACATATCAGTGGGTGTGCAAAGGACCAAGTAAATAAAAGTGATTCTAAATTTCTATGTCTTTCTCTAGAGATGCACTTTTAGGAGACACAGAGAACAGAAGCATGGATACGCCTGGACCAACCTGTTACATGGTCAGTAGGTCTTCCTTTTCCCTTTATTTTACATCTGGTAAGTACCTACCATAAAGAGTGCAGAAAAGCAAGTGCCTTCTCTGAAGCATGTTCAGGCTCTCTTGGACTCAATATTCCCTATAGACAGACTGGGAAGTTTCCTGATATGTGTGTAGTATCTCTGAATAAATCCCTTAAGGACTACCACTACCTCTATCAAAAAGGAGCATCATCTACGTAAAGAATTATTGAGTATTAGTCCAAATGTTCTCTATAATTCTATCAGATTAGATACAAGATTAGACTTTATAGTGCCTAATTTATTGCTCAAAGAAAATGATCTCACTATCCTTCCATCATCCCATTAGCATTTGTTAAGTTTTCCAAGATTTTCATTTTATTTTTCTGTTTTCCTATTTCAGATACATTTTTTTTTACTAGGAAAATGTTTGGTGTTTTCCCTCTAGGAAACATGCAGTTCTTACGAATGCTTGTGTTCCTGATTCAGTTAAGACACAGCTCTGACCCTGCTGATTCATGTAGGGGATAAGAAGAAAAAACTTTTTTCCCCATTTTGCTTGCCTTGCTACGACCTATGGCAAGAATGGAAACAATAACAATTATTCAGAACCTCTTGTTTGGACACAGATGGGTGCGGATAATAGTTGTAAAGATCTTTGACTGTCACCCAAAGATAGCTTCTTTTCTATCATTTTGTATGTTGCTCACTTCAACAAGCTTTCATGTCTTCCCCATGCCCTCTAGATTTCCATTCTGTTCTTCTGTTTTTATGACTGTCTGTACACATCAAGGTATGCACAATGAGCCCAGGCACCACTACCTATGCCTCTGCCTTTAATCTCTGTATTTTTAGCACACCCTCTTTGTAGATTTCACGGTAGATCTAAGCAAGTAGAATAAGCCGAATTTCCCTCCTCTTCTACACTCACACATTTAACAGAAGGAAATATTTTACTACTTGTAGGAAAACTTGTCCATAGACTCTCCTATTAGCAGAAGAAGAGACAAAGAAGGCAGCCAGCAAAGAATTTGTTGTAAGATGTCCAGTGTGACCTCATCTGCAACTCCATTTTGAGAGTGCAAATCTTCCCAGCCTGATAGTATAATTTAGAACAAAGAATGACATAAATTCCTTTCTAGTTAGAGTTAACTTCTACTTTAAGTGTAGTTTTCCTGACTGTTAATAACTAAACCAGGGGCAAAATACTGGTGACTCATGCTCTAGATGGTTATGTATAGCTTTTAAATTGCTAAGAATATCGCAAAACTCTAGTCTGAGCATTCAGTAATGGGAAAGGACATTTTATTAGTACTGCCACATTTACATGAACAGCTGATGTAATTATATAGATGCTTATCTAGTAAGCAGAGTACCTGGAAGTGCTCACAATGACAAAGTAATGGCATGGGTCTCTAAGCCCTCCAGGCTGCAGCTGCAGGCTCTGTCCACAGTGTGAAAAATGCAACTTCTATCACTTTTTGGCAATTATTCCTTATCCAGCCCACTATTTCTTTATTTGTTTTCCTTTCCCTTATTTGGAATTCTTGCCTTTTTCATGAAACACTTAATTCCTATTGCTAGCAAACAGATTATTCAACTCTACTTTTCCCAAAGTGATCAAAATACCTTATTGCATATTTAATAAAAATGAACTGGTTCACAGATTTTGATCACATTAGCCACTGACTGAATTAGGCTGAGTTTCCTGCAGCTTCGTTCTACTGCTAAAGTTATTTTTTTTCATGCCTTTAGCCTACTCAGTATATTTAGTTTCTGACTCATTTCAGCTCTGAATTCTTTTCTGACTCACTGGGAATCATTTATTCTGTTTAGGTTTCACCAGGACAGGTTTTCAGATTTCATCTCTCAAATGTCATCACTAATGTCTCAAAGTTTGTTTACAAATGACTTTTTGTCTCACGTAAAGGAACATTGATCTCAGATGGTGCTTCGCCAATCAAAGCTGTTCCAAAGCTTCCATGTCCTAAGATATTCTCTCTCTCTGCAACTTTTTCACAACTTGTTAATTAATGAACTTTCTCCACAGTCAACTGATGGTTTGCTCGTTCCCCTACGGAAAGAGGTTGATCCTAAGCTTGCTTTGAGTAAATGTAATATAATCAACTCTAAGTAGACAAAAATAGCAGAAATCTTATGTGTACTCTCTGCCAGAATTAAAACAAGAAAGAAATTGGTCAAAAATGATACAAGGTATCACTAGTGAATGTGGGCTTCTACTTATTTGTCTTCTGATCCTCAGAATCTAGGATGTACTTGGCTGACATTTCCATCTTGCTCCCTGCAATTACAAATTTTCATTTCACTTATGAAATATGAATTTTTCCTCAATTTGTGCAATGGAAGGACTTGGAAAATTTAAAAGAAAACATGCCAATATTATCATTATCATTATGAACTACGTGATAAAAATTATGTCCGTATTATTAAAAACAATCACTACAAAAATTGATTACTGGCTCCCAGTGCCATTTATATGCTCTAATGTATCCAAACCATCTGCACAGAGTTGGCACGAATGATGCAGGATTTACAGGAAACCCATATCCTTCTGGAGCAGCAGCTGAAGGCAAGGTGAGATATCTGTCCAATGCTGAGTATCTAGAATTAAGCAACTGAATCACGGAATCACAGAATCATTATGGTTGGAAAGGACCTCCAGGGTCATCAAGTCCAGCCTTTGTCCTAGCACCTCTCTAACCACTACACCATATCTTCAAGAGCCACATCTGTTCGTTCTTTAAACACCTCCAGGGATGGTGACTCCACCACCTCCCTGGGCAGCCTGTTCCAGTGCCT
>JAVSBS010018942.1:0-28337 GCA_033124195.1 Coracias cyanogaster | reverse complement strand
CTCTGCTTCACCCTAGTGAGGCCACCTCTGGAGTACTGTGTCCAGTTCTGGGCTCCCCAGATCAAAAGAGACAGGGAGCTATGGGACAGAGTCCATGAGGGGGCTATGAGGATGATGAGGGAACGGGAGCATCTCTCTTATGAGGAAAGACTGAGAGACCTGAGTCTGTTTAGTCTGGAGAAGAGAAGACTGAGAGGAGATCTTATCAATGCTTATAAATATCTAAAGGGTGGGTGTCAAGAAGATGAGGCCAATCTCTTTCCACTGGTGTCCAGTGATAGGACAAAGGGCAATGGGCACAAACTGGAGCACAGGAAGTTCCATCTGAACATAAAGAAAAACTTCTTTATTTTTAGTGTGATGCAGCACTGGAATAGGCTGTCCAGAGATGTTGTGGAGCCTTATGCACATGACTTTTGCCATACTGGTGACAAAAAGAACAAAAAGGGGAAGATCAGTAGAGAACAGCAGACCTCATGGGGTTTTTTGTTTGTAGTTTGGTTTGTGGTTTGTTTTATTTTTTTCTGTATCTTAAGTCATTCCTCAAAGGGGGATTCAGGAAGGAGTATGTTTATAATTTGTCCTAGAATATCATCCTTCTACATCAACATTTATTTTGACTTATTTGTTAAGTCATAAAATCCTAGAATCATAGAACCTTTTTGATTGGAAGAGATGTTTAAGATCATCAAGTCCAACTGTCAACATAGCCCTACCAAGTCACCACTAAACCACATCTCTCAGCACCACATCTACACATCTTTTAAATACCTCCAGTGATGGTGACTCTACCACTCCCATGGACAGCCTGTTCCACTCCTTAAAAACCCTTTCAGTAAAGAATTTTTTCCTAATATCCAGTCTAAACCTCCAATGGCACAGCTTAAGGCTGTTTCCCTTTGTACTATTGCTTGTCGCTTGGGAGGACAGACTGACACCCACCTCGCTGCAACCTCCTTTCAGGTAGTTATAGAAAGCAATAAGGTCTCCCCTGAACCTGATTTTCTCCAGGCAAAACAAACCCAGTTCCCTCAGCCACTTCACCAGTTTTGTTGCCCATCTTTGGACCAGCTCCAGCACCTCAATGTCCTTGTTGTAGTGAGGGGCCCAAGACTAAACACAATATTTGAGGTGCAAATACAAGTGCAATCTGCTTCCTGTATCTATCACTGAGTTGATTTCTGATAAGTGATGTAGTATTTCAATGTAAATTTTTTGTTCTGTGTGAAAAAGAGATGTTGATTTACTGGTGTAAGGATCAGACACAAGTACTGGAACAAATCTAGCCTTTATTTCCTTGAGCTGAGTTACCTAATCTTTATTAGGATGAAAAAGCTCAATAACTCTCTAATATAATGCAAAAGCAATAACATCTGAATCCAGTTGTATTCATTATAGCTAATTCAGAATTGGCCAGTAAATGAAGTGTATCTCCCTTTTGTAAGAATTAGCACATCTACTTCCCCATTTTCTCCTCTAAACTGCTAGTAAACTGTGCTAAGATACTTCTGTCAAGACTGGGTAAGAGGACTCAAGTGAGGCAACAATAGAATCCCGTTATTTTGTGTAATGACTCTTCTTTCCCTCTAGCAAATCTTATCAGTCTCTCCCAGTCACCAGTGTCAGTTAGTGTTAGCAACAAGGGAGCCATGTTTTCCACATGACATGCAGAGCTCTTCAGCAGGCTTCTACAGCATATATTTGTGTTGCATGAGTTATTCTTCAAATCAATAGCCAGAAGAGATGAGAGCTTTAAATATTAAGGCAGTTATGTCAGCATGCTCCAGCTCAGCAGGAAAGCTGAGAGCCTGACTGGTTTGTCTGTCTTTGGTTTCTAGCCACTTTCTCACATATGGGCAAATTTTAAAGTGTTTTTTTGCTGCTGTTGCAAATTTTCTTCTTCCCCAACAATTTTCTCTCTTGCCTCTGTGTTTCCTCATTGCTTCTTTCTGGTCATTCTCACATTTAATAGTCCAATATTTCTTCAGAATAAAGTTTTATGACCAGATAATGAGAGAATTGGAAAGAAAACACAAAGAAAGTTTTAAGGATGCAGCCCAAGTATAGTTATGTTATCCATTTCTCACTTTTTTTTTGGCATTTCCACTTGCAAGATAAGTCACTTTTAGGCATAAATTTTACGGGCATCTCTATTTGAGGCTTTTTCTGTTCTTAAGTGTGTGAAATCTACCACTTATTAAAAGACTTACAATTCTTTTGTTTTTCCTCTGACCTTGCAGTCAATTTTTTGTATTCATTTCTTTATGGACTAAATTATGCATTATTTTCAAAGAGTTCTAATTTGCATGTAGGTCAATAATTTACTCTAAAACATGGATTGCTTGCAACTGAAATAAACAGCCTCCTTTAACACTTTTAACTACTTCCAGTCTTGCTTTCAAAGCAGCAGAAGGCTGGCTACTCCCAAACAATTTCCTCATAGATACATAAAGAACTGACTGCTTAATATTAATCTTATTAATCTAATTAATATTTCACTATATTTTTAAAAACTTACATATTCTGCCTTTGGATAACAGATTTGTTTTGTTTTTTTCCCCACAAAAGAGATTTTTTTTCTTTCATCTGCATATAAATTCTCACTTTCTAGATCTTTATTAAGATAAATAAATTTCAAAAATACTGTTAGTAACACAGGTAACATAAAAATTTTCTCGAGTTGACAAGTTTCCACTAAATAGCTATCTGACAAAGCCTTTGTACATGTGGTTTTGTTATTATATTTTTGCACCTTTCCAAAGCAAATATTTAAACTTGTTTCATAAGCCATGGGAAGAGCTAATATGTTCTTTTAAGGCAGGAATCAAATTATTGGTATGTCTTTTGCTTAAGCATGAAAAGTAAAACTTGTCTGTCCTTGAAGCAGTTAATAAAATCAATTCAGCTACTTATTTCATCAGCTAAACATAATCTAATTACAGGATTGCTTAATGAAGCAAATGGTCAGATCCCAATATAAACAATATATAAAGACTCTGAGACATAAAGCAAGTACAGTACCTAGGTTTTCATTATCATAAAAGTAAAACAGAAACCTAGAACACCAAACCTGAGGATTTCCCCAGGGTGTTTCACCTCTTCTCTGAAACTATCATTAGTTATTCCAAGGTATACTTTCCTTGAGCAAGTGTACTGGATACACAGCTGACTTAATTCTGAAATTCAGTTTTGCTTTTCTTAGGTTTACATCTATAATGCTTTCATAAGATTTAGTCAATTGCTAAATTACTGGCATTTTATAAGTAACTAATTGACACTGTAGTTAAAGTACAAGTAGTTAAATATGGCATCTTACAGGATAATGAGCATCTAACACAGTATCCATTCTAAAGCCATTAATAATACACACTAGACATTAATAAATTTGTGTGTGTTAGATTCCTAAATTTCGTTTTAAGCATGTGCAGAGTTAAGTGTCCAACTGCTTTAGGAAAAGAAAACTTTAAATATTCCTGATAACTGCAATTCTAAATCAGGTGGCCATAAACGATGTGAATTTCAATCCACAAAGTTCTTATCTTTTGTATTTGTCTTCATATGTGTATATACATTTTTAGGGACAGGTTTTGCCCAGACCAATGCAAGGACTGTAATGGCATGGAACAAAATATGGTTGCTTTACCCTGTTGACACATCCAGGCTATGACATGACAGAACCAACCACTGTTCCTTAGCAGGTCCAAGAACTCAATAAAATCATACACTCATAAAAGGGACCAAGTGGATAGCATGGATGCATTGCCTCTGTACTTCTGGCATGGACTATCCCTATCACATGACCTTCTTTTCCTCACAAGAGGGAAACTAATGTAGACCAGTTTAGTGTTTTATCTATACTAAATAAAGAATCTTTAAAAAGTCCATATATTCTCCACTTAATGACTTCCAACTTTCTTGAAATGTCTTTTTTAACGACTTCTGTAAGATACTAACTCTCACTAACTGCAAAATATTGCCTCCAATTATTTAAATATTTAATGGTAAATCATAGTGATTCGGTTGCCTTTATAAAAGTTGGATATGTGTCCTTCAATCTCAAGAAAGTTAGAAATCGGCTGACATTAAATAGTTTCCTAACAAATATATAATATATTTCATTTTAAATTATACTCTCTGATAAAAATGAATGCAAAATTAACTTTTAGTTTTTCATTTTTTAATATTCTACAATCAGAAATCACTCATTCTGTGTAAATTGCTTAATCATTAATTTCAAGGACTAAAAGGAGGCATCTTGGAATATCAAAGGATTTTTTTTTTAATTGACAATAACAGGATTTCCATTTTTGCTGGACAGTCACAAAACTGGCTTTCATATTTAATTAAATATTTTTTCCAGTAGATGGCAGCATTTTCCGATGATTGGAAATTACTGAACAGTACCTAAATGCTACATGCCTCAGTTGATTCACTTGATACTGTCTGAAGCCAAGACGATTTGAAGTTTCAGTGCAATTAAGTTGATTGGGGGCCAGATATTGGGAAAACCTTGTAATATGGTTAAGACTGGTATTTCATGCTATTGGAATTTAGATCTATATTTTATTTCAGAGCCCACATACAAGAGGAAACATGTTTTTCCACAGGTTTCCTCAAAATTTACATTCTTGCATTTATTGTAAATTTTCAGCTTATTAGGATCCAATCCTTCCCCACCCCTATTGCAAATTCATTATGTATAGCAGTTCATACATCTAATACCCTTGCACATTACTACTGTAATTCAGAATTTTAAGTACATCCTCAGACATAAGGCCCACACTTTTGGAATGTGTGAAGGAATGTATGCACAGTGTAATGTATTGTCTCAAGCTTTTACTGCACCCTCCCACCTTTAGTTTTCTAGCTTTCAGAGTCACCTACAGACCCTGTACTGTGAGAACAACAGTGATTTGTACTTGTCTGCTTTGGTGTCGTTGAGACAAGATTTGATGAAAAGAGGTACTACCTTTTAAGAGAGCTATGTCTAAGTAAACATATAGTTCAAACATGTCCTACCAAATGATAAACCAAAATGAAGTGCCAACGAAGAATTTCAGCTGAGTGTAATGTTTCAATTTCATGAATGCTTTAGGGGAAAACTCACATATTCTTGACACTTAATGTATTCAAAGGCATTCACTTCTGTTCTGAAAAAAGAATTCCAGCCCCATTTAAGTAACCTTAAAAAATACAGCTGAAGTCCTGGAATTTGACAGGAAATAGAGCTAGGCATGTGTGATGGTCCTGGGAAGCATTTAAATCTGAAAGTGAACAATCCTGTGTAGTATGCTCAGGTAGACAGTGAGGTTTTACTTTATAAAATATTTTTTAAATGGGTTGACTAAATTGCAGACTCTATATCAAGAATTCTGGGTCCAGCGCTGGACTCCCCGGTACAAGAAAGAGTCCAGTAAAAGGTCAAGAGGATGATTAAGGAATTGGAGCACCTGCCATATGAGGAAAGTTGAGAATGCTGGGGTTGTTCAGCCTGAAGAAGAAAAGACTTACAGGTTATGGACTCTCCATCTGTGGAGATGTTCAAAACCCAGCTGGACATGATACTCTGCAACCTGTTCTAAATGATCCTACTTGGGATGTGTGTATTGGACTAAGCGATCTAAAGAGATCTCTTCCAACCCCAAAAATTTTGTGGTTATATGGATTACATGTAGCAACTTTCAGAGAAATTGAAAATTTATCCAAAGTTTCACAAATATTTCAGATGTTGATTAGTTCTGTGTTGCCATTTCTGGTTTTGGCCGGAACTGTTACTGAAAGTTACACAGGCTTACAAAATATTTCTACTGTTTAAGGAGTTGTTTCAAGTGAGAAGTAAATAGTTTTCTATGAGTCCTTGTGAAAGACTTGAAAAAACCTAATGTGTCTTGTTCACAATTCATCTGATTAATAAGCAAACAAAATCTCAGAACTTCCAAAGTTCTCAAAATACTTCAAAGGATTGGTGTGCAGTGCCTTTTCACTGCACTTCCCTGGCTACTCATGAGTTTTTAAAAATATTTATTATTTTACTACTCTCCAGAATTTAGTAACAGATCCCAACACAAATCCCAAAATCCTTTATTGTCTTAATTATATCCCATATTAAAAGACAATACTGTGATAAATAGCCACTGCATTTCCTGTCTACCTGACTTGTGGGAAGCTTTTACGATTTTATTAATGAATTCAAGAATCTGATCTAGGAGATCTAGGAGCACTATGATGAGTTCAAATTCTTTAAAGGTGTGCAGCCAAGGGTCTGATACTTGCCTTTGCTAATGTTAAACTATTATAACCTAGTGACATGGAGAACAGGACTATAAGATTTAAAACCAGACAGAAAAACACAACTATTTTTGTTGGGGCTCCTCTGTGGAGTGATCCTCATTACTCCATTATGCCATCACTCCTCTACTCTGTTTCCTGCAGAGTGGATCAACATTCTGTCCTGCTCCTTCTTAAAGCATGAACTCTAGTTGATTTTTGCTTTATAGGAAACAGAGAATGTTAGGATTTGGTTCTGTTTCTCTTTTCCCCTACAAGTGGCTTTTCATAAAATAGTGACTGGAATCTCAAAGTTCCTCAGTTCTTACATGAAAAATCCCAAAGAATAGGAAATACCATGAAAATAAAGGAGGTATTACATTGATCTTGGCATATAAATATGTTGGATATTTTGTCTTGTTTTATCAAATAATAAGTAAATTAAAATATTAAAATAATTCAGGAGAAAGCTCAATATATTTTGCTCAGTCCAAACGAATTAATTTGAGTGCATACATACCTAAAGGTGCTGTTCAGTAGCTTTGATATAGATAGTAATTAACATTGGCCGTAATTCACGTTTAGCACAATTCTAGTACTGTTTTCAAGGAAACATGCAGTAGGTGTTTATCACATTAAATTATTAAGGAACAAACTGATAAATATTCATATTTTAAATACCTTTGGAAAAGATTTTAGCTTTATATTTGTCTTTGAGGTGCAGTAAACTGACTGTATCCTGTTAAGGACCATCATAAAAACATTCAGTCACCTTGTAATTTTATAAATTTATCTAAAATTATTAATTTACTCAGAAGTGTCTTACATAATTATTTGGATTTCAGTTTTATTGGTTTCTGAGAAAAATACCTCACGTATACAAGTCATTGAAACTCCATCATGCTCAGTGACACTGTCTGGATTGATGCTACCTGGGGAGTCCAGCTGTCTCTTATTATTAACATTTACTTTGTGTCTGAGTTGACCCCAGGTATCAGAGAAGATTAAAAAACTGGAAGCAAATGTAGTCTACTGAAAATGATCCATTTCTTTTGTTATTGCCCTAAGTATTTCATTGTTTAACTTAAGAAGAATTTTTACTCGTGAAGACCCTAAGGACAAGGATCCTGAGAGTGCTCATGAAACTTTTTCCTTTCATTTCATTGACAGGAAACAATATTTTGTTACCAGAAAGTGGTTTCCTGTTGTTTTCTCTCCCACAGGCTTTAAGGAAGACATGTATGTTAGGTAAAATTCTCCGTGTCGCTACTCATAACAGCATATAGTTCTGTTATGAGAAGTATAAACAAGCCTTTGTTTAGCTTCTTTTGCTTCACATAGCTTATTTTTACACTTGAAATTCTAGAGTGATGTAATTTCTTGAATTTGTTTGTTCATTGACCTGAATGTTAGATTTTGAACAAAGACAAATGACAACTCTGTATAAACCATACTTTTTAATAAAAGTATTCTGTATAAAGTATTTTCTTACATTCCTTATAAATCTATGCACTTGGTTCCTTGACTAATGAAGTAGCAATTCACAGAATGTCACACAGTGAAGATTATATCTGTTAGGATTGAATATCTGAATGCTTACATTCAGTAAATAAGCACAGGAAAACAGGCAGATTTGCCACCTTCAGAGTCCACTGGTATCTTCCCAAAATTTCTGCATATAAAAGCAGCAACTTATCCTTTGTAAAAGTTAGCATACACTTTGCATTTTTCTGACATTTGTACATATTTATTTCCAGCTTTACTGTGTGGTTGTCTTCAACCAGGAAATAATCCCTCCTTTATGAACAGTTTTCATATGTTAACAGTATAACAATGCTTTTTGTATTGTTTCACTTGCATCATTTTTTTAAGTTTAAGGTTCTTGAATTATACTCTATATAAATGTTCTTGGTAGAAAAACAAAAATAATATCATAGAATCATATCACCATTTAGGTTGGAAAAGACATTTAAGACCATCCAGTCCAACCATAACCCTACTCTACAAAGCCCACTGCTAAACCGTGTCCCTAAGTACCACATCTACATGACTTTTAAACACATCCAGGGGTGGTGATTCAACCACTGCCCTGGGCGGCCTGTTCCAGTGCCTGACAACCCTTTCTGTGAAAACGTTTTTCCTAATGCCTGAACTACACGTTCCCTGGTGCAGCTTGAGGCCATTTCCTCTTGCCCTATTACTTGCTACTAGTGAGAAGAGGCCAACACCCACCTCTCTACAGCCTCCTTTAAGGTAGTTGTAGAGGGTGATGAGGTCTCACCTCAAACGCCTCTTATTCAGACAATCAGTGCTAAGTACAGAGGGACACTCATTTACTTAGTCCTGCTGGGCATACAACATCTGATACACACCAGGATGCCATTGGCCTTCTTGGCCACCTGGGCACACTGCTTGCTCATATTGACCGATTGTCAATCAGCACCCCCAGGTCAGTTTCTGTTGGGCAGCTTTCCAGCCACATTTCCCCAAGCCTGTAGTGTTGCATGGGCTTGTTGTGACTCAAGTGCAGCACCCAATACTTGTCCTTGCTAAAGCTCATACAATTGACCTTGACCAGTCTGCAGCCTACCCAGGTCCCTCAGTAGACCCTCCCTACCCTCAATAAGATAACGCTTCCAGACAACATGGTGTCACCTGCAAACTTACTGAGGGTGCACCCTGTCTCATCATCAAGATCACTGATAAAGACATTAAACAGAAGTGGCCCCAAAACTGTTCCCTGGCGAACACTTTCTACTTGGTAAAAAATATTCCAAATAGTACCATTATTACTTTTGGAAAACAAAACCATTGAGTACAGTATTAGTCTCTCAGGATCTGACTGGCAGATGTCAACACATGTTACCTCAAAGTATTCAACACAGTTATGTAGCAAACAACTGTTTAAATACATCTAGGACCATCTTGATAAGTGTAGCTATTGCAATATTTGTATTACTGCCTTTTTTCTTCTTAAAAACAGACAAACAAAACAACAAAAAAGAATGTTTTTACTTTACAAATTTAAACAAAACACTTCTTATCCAATCTCTTGCTGCACTACTGGCAGACAGTAGCTTAGCGTAATAAGTAAGGTATGCATGTCCACTCTAAGGTTGTGCAGGCCAGCCTAACTGTAATTAATGCTGCTTTGTCATCTCCTCAGTGCCACCACCCATTTGTCAATCGTTTTCCATCTGTTGTCTCTCTCATATCCCTAAACTGTCAAGCATTTATTACAAAGTGCTTTGTTCTAATACATTAAACACACCTAACATGATAACGCATCTGGACCTGGTTGCAGTAAAATAGATAAAAATATAAAAATGGATAGCTCTGGTCTTTAACATCTTGGAAGGCTCCACTGATTTCTTATGTAATGTAATAAAGCATTAGTTAGATCCCAAGGCGTCCAAGGCAAACCTTCAGTATTTGTGTTTACATTGCTATATTAGTTCAGTCCAATTGATTTTTAATCCCCCATTCCTTTGCACATCAAATATTAAAAATTAATGTAAACCGGTTGAAAACTTTTTTGGGCAATGGTGGTTGTTTGTTGTTTAGTTCTGTTTTGTTTTGTTTTCCAAGGAGGTAATGCAAAGAACCTTTATGAAGACTATTTATAGTGAACAAATAGTTTTATTTTACGTATTGTTTTTCATCCTGATTGCTCAATGCAACATATGATCTTCTTTTACTCCTAAAGATATCTCTAGTGATGAACATCATGTCCAGTCTTGGGGTCTAGATAACAGTGCAGTAGGATTCTCAAGGAAATCTGGCTAAGCACTATATAAAGCCTTTCCTTTATACTTTCCTATTTTTACAAATAGACTGTAGGGGGGGGTTTGTTAGTGGGTGCGGGGTTTTTTTTTGGTTGATTGTTTTTTTGTGATTTTTTTTTTGGCAGGTGGTCATCTAAATGGGTAGAAATAGGCCTAATGAGATTAGATAGTTAGATGCCAAAACTGGAAGAAAGAGTAGATTTTAAACATGGAGGTAATAAATCATTGTATAACTGATCTAGTGCTATGATGTATTCTCATCAATTTCAGCCTTTTATGTCAAGGTTAGGCATCATTCCAAAGGGCAAGCTATTGCAAAACAAAAAGTAATATTTCTTAGCTGAAGTTCTTCTGTGTTATGAAGCATATTAAAATCAGAGATCAAAATTGGCCTTCTGGTGTTAAAAGCTACTTATCTAAAAATATATGTACATGGATTAAATTCTAGGCTGTATCATTTGAGATACTCACAACACCTGCCTGGGCTCCGGCCAGTGGTCCAGATATGGCATGAGTTCCTTCATCCCTTACCTACCAGCTCTGCGAGGATAGTTTGGACACCATCAGGCATCAAAATACAATTTGTTGCCATGAATAAATATGTTTAGGCAACTGAATTTATATCTCTTTGTCAGACTCTGAATCATGTTAGCAATTTATTCTAGTCTGTTGATAAAAAAATAGTTTGTTATTTATTAAGGTAAGAAGAAATTTAGGTGAACCAAGTAAAAGTGAAAATTTCCTCTGTTTCTGAAAGTTCTTCTTGGTTGTGAAATTCTTTTTGAGGCAGGGGGAGGATTATTTCCTATAATTTTCTCATAATATATAGTTTCGCAAATCCTTTTAACAGTCTCAAGAACCTGTGTTTTCACATAATAACCTGAAAACTGTTCCACATGCTGTCGGAGGTGTATTGATTTTATTTCAACATACCCTAGACTGCATATAAGCAGTAAACACATAAAGGTGAAATGTTGTTGAGGTGTCATCTTAACATCAGAACAAAAACAGGAACCCTGCTAAAGGTTACAGATTAGTCCTACTTGTTCAACTTCTAGCTTGAGATAATGTTGCATTGCTTGCAACATGAGGACAAAACTTTAGAAGGAGAGTTCAGGGATATTCCTTCCTTCCACGTGCAGAATCTCTCTTTCGATATTCAGGGCATTTCTCCTGTTTAGGTGGGGATGCAAAATCATTGGAGGTAGGCAAAAACTGACAACAAGTTTCCATTGGTCAGAGCAGATGTTATCACAGTTACATCCTTAAGCAAAGGATACTCTATCTGTAACTAGAAAATTCTGTGCATTGGAAAACAGAAAAAATAGAGATATTTTGATGGTTTGTTTGTATTGTTATTGCAAAAAAATGGTTTGTGTAGAACTATCTACGCTTTTATAAGAAATGTGGAATATATTGCAAGATGCAATGAAAGAGAAAACTTTATAGTTGTTGCTGTAGTTTACCTGTAACCAAGTGTTTGCTGTAGCTCACCAGCCCTCAGAATGACTATATAAGCCTGCTATATAAGCCTGCTACAGGCTTAGACACCAATTTGAATTATATTTAAGAACTATAGGGACAATTGAATTGAAGGATGAGGTGAAGATACCAGTGTTTTTTAAAGTGGCGAGCACAAAAGCATTATGTATGTCTTGTATGTCTCATGAAGGTGACAGAAATGAGTAATAATTTTAATAGATAAAAATAATGTTTGAAGGGTACTGTAGGGAAAATAAATAGAGGAACCTGTCAGAGAATTGAAACTAAAAAGTGAGTCCTGTTAACATTACCTGATAAAATACCTAATTAAACAGTAGATCATTTCAGGGCATAATAGCAATAATAATAAAATCATATAAACACATAGTGAGAAATGGAACAGATATTAAACAAGGCAAAGGATATATATGCATATTAAGTACTGAACAATTAGAAATCCAAATATAAGGCTGCAGGTAAAGAAAAATATGCCGAATTTATTTATATTAAAAGAGAGAGATGGACAAAGGCAATTAACCAAAGCATTGGAAACATTCAGATTTTAAAAAAAATATGCAGAAATAAGTCAATGCAAATGTGGATTAGAATTGCTGTGGTCTTTTTATTGCAGCCAAAAGAGAATCAGAATCACTTGACCTTGTGTTAAATAGCATCATGGCAGGAGAGATAAAAAGAGGGATATAGGTATAAGTGTAGATACAGATACAGATATAGATGATATATAGATCTAGATCTAGATCTAGATCTAGATATGTTTGTGCATGTGTATAATGCCATAGCACTGTCTGTCCCTGAGGCCTGAGCAAAGAGTATTAGTGCAGCAGAGTGAGTCAATAATAGTAAGAAGTACCAAAGTTGTGTCTACACATTTATTTTCAATAAATAGATCATTTAGACTGAATATCAATCTGAATTAAATGTTTATATTCTGTTGCAGTGTGTACAGTCTGTACACACCAAATGTGCTGGGTCTCCTGGGGTCTTCTTTGGAAGGGAGTGAGTTGTTTACTCATTTAAAAACTGTGAAGATGCTTTAGGCACTGACATCACATCATGAGACTTTTGCTCCTCAAGGATCTGGCAGATATGGACAGTAGGTGATCTGAATCATCTCCTGAGTTTAGACACCCAAGTTCATCCCAACTCTAACCCCACATGCCAGTGCAATTTGAATTGACCCTCTTGTTTCCAATCAGTGAATTAACTGCAAAAAACCAGGAACAATATTAATTGAGAACACAATGTTAGACAGATAACATCCAGAAAAACTGTACTTTCTTTCACTGCAAGCCATCTATGAAGTAAGTCCAATCAGACAGAGTATACACAGCAGTGAAGAGGTGAGATTGAGTAGTGAGGGCATTAGACAAAGAGGTTACTCATCTCCATTCCTTTTTTTTAGTGTCTTTTTAATCAATCACAGACAGAAGTACTGGGGAGTAAGAAGACATATAGGAATGTAGAGAAAATAATTATCACGACAACATTAACAGAATTGTACTGATAGCTGTTCATGCTGATGCTGTTAAGTTATACAACAAAGAAATACTCTACTGTGCAGCTTTTGTACTAGAGTAGAGGCTTAAGCTTCATTTTTGCACGTGCTGTTACGTTACATTTAAAACTGATTCTCACCTGGCTGATCCAAAGCATTGTAAAATACTTGGTGCCTTCTAAGAAGGTAAATGATAAATTGTTGCAGATAGCTCAATCCCATTGCTCTCTTTGAAGTTATTTTTCTTTGTTGTTCAGTTTTCATATATTGTGCTGCTCAGAGCCGAATCTACAACCCCATACTGGTCTGGCTAACTCAGGAAGATACTTGCACTCTTCTGATAATTTTGGGGACAAAATTTACACAACTAATCGGTTCACTCAGGTCATATAACTGCTTGATTTGCTCAGTTCATGCAGCTAGTTGATCCACTCAACTGATAAAACCATTTGTCTAGAAAAAAATCCAGCTTCCAATCACCTTTTGTTAAGTTCATCTTTCCTCCTCAGAGCCACCTTCTATTGCAGGTATTCATTGATTGGTCACAGCAGGTTGTAAGTACTTACTTGCCATTCATACTACTATATTGCTGCTCTTCTACTTTCCCTAGTGTTGGAGCAGGATGACAGAAGAATTACTGTTTAAATGATTAAGCAATGACAGTATATTCCTGCTCTTAGACACAAACAAGTGGGCAAGTGGGCAAAGGAGAAAAAAGAGGTCTGTAGGAAACGTAGGAAGCAGCTGAAGCAGCTGGGTCCAGACACTAATGAAAGCTATCTGAGATTAACAGAAGTTTAACTTAATACTTTTATAACAAATCCACACTCAACTTGCTACTTAAGAACTGTATTTAATTTTTAGGGACCACCAAACATAATGTGAAAAAGCTAATGGCTTTGATTTTCAGTTTGATTTTCTGTAGCAGACAAGTCTCTATAGTTTGTCCCTGTGCCTAACTCTCACCCTCAGTTTGAATGGAAGAAATAACATAGGAGAAAGTTACCATCAGATTGTTCTGGTGACCATGTAAATCATTCTGACAAATTCTTTGCATAATTCATTCTACCACAGTAAGGAAAGGCAGAAAAGACTCATACGTAGAGAACAGCAATCTACTTTTCATACAGGAGACAGTTACGCAGTATATAGCTAGTGCCACTTACATCTGGACAATTGTTACTGTGTAGTTTTCCTGAACTGTTTATAAAATACTAAGAAGCCCAGCTGTTTTAAGGAAGAACTGTATTCACCTTGAATATAAATTCCCCATGAGGTATTTTGTCTTCCATGGTAAACATAGCAGAGTAGCATCACCTCTCATAATGTGTGCCAAAATGTGATGCAAATGTGACAGTTCTGAGCCACAAATGAACCTAGACAGATGATTTGGATGAAAATAACTCAAGTTCAAGTGAGTAGCAAACTGTAACCTGCATTCAGGAATGGTTACTAGCAGCAGTACAGGTTTGTAACAGATCTGGCAAAGCCCAGGAAAGTCTTTGGTGCCAGCAGGTATGGAGTGAGAGATTATTTCTGCTGTAAAGAGTTTACTGATTCAATAGATAATACAAGGATGAAGAGAAGATTGGCATGTAAAGGCTTGGAAAGATTTATGCTAATACTTTCTTGGTTTGGTAAGCTGTGTAGAAAAGAGGACCTAATCCATCAGTATCTTCAGTTTTTCTGTTCTGGGGATCGAGATTCAAGCGCATACAATTTGGGTGGCCTTTGTGCTGAGTATTAAATTAGCTTAATCTTTCTTCCTCTCTTACTTTTTTTGTTTAGGCTGATACCACTTCAGGTCTTAAACCACATATGAAAAGGTAGGAAAAAATATCAGTCCTTCTCCCATCTTTATTCTCTTTCTGGTCTGGAAGAGAGGTAGACTCTTTAGCTCACAAGCTTTTTAATTGTATGTGTTAAAAGATGAAATTACTAAAAGAAAGATAAAAATCTATCAGCTGTGCTCTCAGTTCCACAAAAAATTATTGCAAGATCATTCTTACCTCTGGTCCTCAGTTAATATAAACTCCCAAGGAACAGAGGCATGTAAAGCAATCATTGCTATTGTCTTTCTATCAGACAAAAATGAAGGATTTGAAAAAGTTGATCTTATCACAGTTTTCTTGTCTTGGAAATTTCTGTGGTTTATTCCTATTGTACAATATCAAAATTTCAATTTTTAATTTAATATTGTTTAATTATTTTAGCTTCTGATGCTAAAGAATGACCAAAGGGCCCAGAGAGCTAAAAATTAGGGTTAAAAATTGTGTCATTATTTGAAAAGGTTAAAAAAAAAAAGATTTTTATTTACTTTGTTATTAATAAAATGGTAAGTTTACATTGCACATAAATATTTCAGAAATCATCTTTATTCTTTTCTTGATATTAAATTTACTGTTGTGTGTGATCTGGTCTTGCAAGAATCAACCATATTTCCTGGTGGATTGGATCCAGTTTAAAGTTTGCATGGATTAGAAGTCACATAAATTGGACATAAAGTGTTCATATACATAAAGGGGTCATATGCAGTGGGGCAGAAACTGAATTTCAACTCACTCAGTGAAATGGTAAGAATTGCAATTAGTTATAGATGTCTATCTTACTACAAATAAAAGCCCATGTTTTGTTTAATTTGTGCTATTAAACTGGGATGGGCACAAGAGAATACTAGAGAAGTTTTTAAACAACATCTAATTTTAAATGGAAGAAAAAGCCCAAAATGCTTTCCTGTTTTCAAGTGAAATTATGATATGAGAAAAGTCAAGAACTCTAATCATTATGAAGCAAAGTTCAGAGCATTCTTATTAAAATTATTAGCTTGCTTATTCTGGGAATGATTCCATGCACATTGCTTGATTTGTTTTTATGGTATAGATGTATAGATTTGTGAGGCTACACACAGCACCTTAGTGACAGTCCAGCGGTGTCAAGTCTTTAACTTCTCCCACTCCCATCATCCCAGAAGTTAGTAGGCTGGGGATGGACAAGGTGTTGGGACTGGACATAGTCAAGACAGCTGGCCTAAACTAACCAATGGGGTATTCCATACCATGACATCATGTTCAGCCCAGAGAAAGGAAGGAGGGTAGATATTGGTGGTTATGGTGTTTGTCTTCCCAGGTAACTGTTACACATGCTGAGGCCCTGCTGTCCAGGAAGTGGCTGGACATCTGCCTGCCAGTGGAAAGTAGTGAATTAATTTCTTATTTTGTTTGGACTGCAAGCATAGCTTCTACTTTTCTTGTTAAACTACCTTCGTCTTGAACCAAGTATCTTTTTTTGTCTTCTATTTTTCACCCCGTCTCCTGGGAGAGGAGTGTGAGTGAAAGGCAGGGTGTGGCTGAGATCAAGCCACACAGGTGAGAATGAACATGCAGAAATTAATCTAGTTACTTTCAATCAGATATATCAGTCTGTGAATCTTATTTATTGTCTGGAATCTTAACACTTTATGAAAACTTCATAAAGTGCTTAGGAGGCATTGTATTTAGTATTACATTAAAAAAAAAAAGGTTTCCTAGTGTAAATAAGAAATAGTTCCTCTTGGTTTGCAAAAGTATAAACACTATAATGACTTGAGAATTGGATCCACTGGATGGAAGACAAAAAACAAACCAAGACAAATTTTTGTACTTTTTCATAATTATCCAAGCCTAGAGCTAACAGCTTAAAGCAGACTTTATTAGAAGTCTTTTTGTGTGTGTTTGAAGAAGAAATTCTTTCCAAAGCAGAAACAATTTCCATGATACTGACTTTTTCCATTCTAACAAACCTGCTTTTTTACTTCCCTTCCCATTTTTGATACAAAGATATGAGCGTAACAGGGATGTTTTTCATGAAAGCATAGTAATAAAAAATGCTATTCCCTCTCAGTACTGTCTTTTGTACTTGCTGATGATGACAGCATGTCTTCGCAGCAATAGGCAAAGAACTGAATAATCATATAGAATGAAGTAGAAATATTCTACAGAGTGTGGAGATGGACCAAAAAAACAAAGAATGACTTTGTTTATACATGGACCAAAAGAACAAAGAATGACTTTGTTTATACTTGGCTATCTTTCAGGCAATCTTTCAGGCAATTAATTGCATCAGGTTTATTACATACATCTATCTCAAAAATACTGACAGTGAACAGTAGAATGACTATTGCTAGATTTGGCAAATATCTATAAAGGTGTGATTTTGCAATGAAAAAAAGGTATTGTCTTTTTTTTTTTCTATCCATACTTGATACAGGTCTGTAAATCTGTTGTTTGTTTTGTTTTTTAAGTTTTATCTTCAGTTATATGCATCATATTTCTTTGAGGTTTGTTTGTTGAGGTTTTTTATCACGAGTAGAAAACTCATGTGAAACTGGCTTAGTCCACTGAATTATTCAAAACCAAGATCATGTTTCACATTACTTCTTGTTTTGACCACTACAATAAACTTTGTTGGAATATTAAAAACTAAAATGATGACAGATTCCAGGTCTGAAATAATGGGGTTCCGGAGAGGAAGTTTTGTCCCTGAGTGTTGACATAGTAGCCTTCTGGGTCCTATCAGGAAATTATATGACATAATTTTGCTTAGATTTATATAATGCAATATATCTTCATGCTATTTAATTAGGATAGTGAGGAATTTAATTTCTGAAAAATCTAATTCCAAGTGACACAACTTAGACAGGAAAACATATCTGAGTCACAGAGAAAATAAATAGTAGTTGGATAAACTGCCAGTTTGTTTCATTTGTAGTCCTGCAGTAAATCTTTCAGTATAGGACATAAAAGCATTTTAGGTGGTTCCTGTTGAGTTATATCTGAGGCTTTCACGACATGATACGATATATTGAAACAGAGTCTGGCTACACTAAAAAATCTGAAGAATGCTTGATTCAGGTAAGTGCCAATATTTCAGGGCTTTATTAAAAATATTTTTTTTTTTAATGTGATATTGGCTGAGAAATACATCAGGAGGAGTATAGTATTTTGGTACAATGACAGATTAAATATAAGGCACCACAGGGTGACAGAAAAATATCTAAGTATGCTTCTAATTTGCACTTCTGTGAAAGAAAAGATTACAAAGTCATGTAGGAAGATTAAAAAAAATATAGGTTACGTTGCAACAGGTAAAGTATGTCTGTTCTACACAGCAGTTAGTAGTGGAGTTAAAGTCAGATAAAAGGATTCCACTTGTGTGCTTTGCAAATGGATGCAAGTCTTCATATTCTGTGAAATATTTCAAACATGTTACTTTGTAATAGGCAGCAAGAAACGGAGCTAAATAGACCATAACTAATGACAGTAGTATTTAGAGTGTGTCTTAGCCCTTTGCAATTAATTCAAGAGAAGCACCTGGTTTTAGAGAGAATTAGATTATTTTATGAGCAACCACTTCTGCAATTCTACTTTTTAAACTAGAGAAATCAACATTTTAAAACATCAGCTAGTGGCTAGGTACTGAAACTTTTCTCTTTTTTTCATTCCCATATATCACACTGCACAACAGATAAGGTGTATTATGAATGCCAATATCAGTATCCTTAAAATTTATGTATACACTGTATAAAGAAAGATTTTGAATTACTATGTGATCTGTCATTACTGTTTGAGCTGTAATACTCAAAATGTTGGCATTTATTGTTAAACTCTTCCCTTGCAGATCCATAGAGCTCACTGACAAGAAATCCACAGCTAAAGTGCACATAATAAAACACATAGAATAGTTCACTTGGAAAGGACCTGAAGTGATCACCTAGTCCAACTGCACCATCTAGTTCAACTATGTGATCAGTTGTGGGAGACTTTCTTTCTACACTGGTCAAAGTGACTAAGCTTGTTATAAAATACAATATGCTACATAAGAGCTCTCTGTTAGCAAGAATAACTGCCTGGATGGCTCCAAGAGCTGCCATTTGTGATGGCATGTTTTACTTATTGCTGTCTGCAGAAAAATAAGTGGCTGTCTTATGAATCACTCTAACAATAATATATTACTTGCTACAAAATGAAATGAAAGCTATGTTTTATTTTAATGTTAAAATAGTATTTAAATATTACTGCTTTATATCAAGTCAAATGTAAGCTTACACAGTATGTATCCTAAGTTTCAAAAATAGTTCATTCAATAAGACCACTGATAAGTGTAGGAAAATATATGTTATTTTCATTTCTAATCAAGGGATGTATTCTAAAGAATTCCATTGATAAGAATCTGTTAACAAAGAGTTGACATTGCTAGGAGCTTCAAGACAGAACTGAATGCAAACAGGGAACTCATTTGTAAAACAATTACTAATGTTGTATCCCTGATCTCAATTAACTGCCAACTGAAGTCAGATTCTCTTAATGTGATTCATTTTAGCATAACAAGAGTAAATAGTTTTGCCATGCGGAACAAACTGATTATTTCAGACACAGTGGAGACCTTACTTAAAATGTCAGCCAGATTATGAATTCATGCTAAATAAATTAATGAAAAGATTAATATCAGTGACAACAATGTTTCCAGATAGAACTCCTTATTATGCCTAAAAAGGAAACTCTTATCTATTCCTTTTATTTATTATTATTCTTTTTTTTTCCTGGCTAATAGACATTTTCTTTGAAATGCATAATTTCCTATACCACTTGAAACTAATTAGTAAGTCGAGAGTTTCATCTGCTTTACCAAGGTAAAAAAATGTACATATATTTCTATGCATTACTCCCATTGGTTTTCAGTTTTTTATGACACAGCAAGAATTATTAAATAACATATGACTGGATTATGCCCTCCTTTATATCTGAACATTTTTTTAAGTTAAAAGTTTCAAAAGGAGCCGTTACCTGCAAGTCTGTGGCATTTTTCCTCTGAATATTCACGCAACTGCTTTGATGCATATATATGGAATAGATATCTTTGCCTTCTTTCTAAAAAGCATGATGATTCCACCCATTTTTGTTGTAGAAAAAACATAGGGGTATACAGGCACTTGGGGCTATCCTCCTTTGCTCAAGAGTTCCATAAGTGAATATGTGTGCATGCCAAAAAAAAAATACTTTACTATAATTTATTTAGGCTTTTCTTTATTATATATCATAGATTTGCAACAAGTGACATGTTTGATAAATTGGATTTGACATGACATGTCTCACTTAGAATTTCAGAAAGGAACGCTGCTCAATATTAGTCTATCAGAAATGACATACATGTCACCATGTGGCTAGCTTTCCAGACAAGGCCCAGGCATAGCCTTATTTCCTTGGGCATAAAAACACTGACACTCAAGAAAAAAAGATGATGCCTGTCATGCCCTTCTTTTCTCCACAGAAACCACTCCAAAAAGACTCTGGGGCTTTAGTATTCTCTTCCAAGAAACTACAAAAGGATATTTCTTCAACACTGCTGTGAGCAACCTACTATTAGTTGAACCGAGATCACCTTGGAAAAAATGTATTTAGTATTACAAAAAGGAGATTTTGATTAAGTGATGGATTCTTAAAAACATGAAGAGGGAAACAGAAATATGTGGTTGTACATACACACACAAATATGCATACACAGTTTTTTAAATTTTGTACATTTATGTGTGAAAGAAACATTTTGTGAAAAAGCTGACTTACATATCATTCTGGATACCTGACTTTACTCTTAATTATACAATCACAGAATCATAGAATCATAATGGTTAGAAATAACCACTAAGATCATCAAATCCAACTGTCAACCCAGCACTACCATGACCACTAGACCATGTCCTGAAGTGCCACATCTACACATTTTTTGAACACCTACAGGGATGGTGGCACCGCCACTCTCACTCCAGCCTGTTCAAATGCCTAACCACACTTTCAGTAAACAATTTTTTCCTAATATACAATCTAAACCTCCCCTGGCATAACTTGAGGCCATTTCCTCTCATCCTGTCACGAGTTACTTGGGAGAAGAGACCAACACTCCTTTCAGGTACTTGTAGAGAGCAATAGGGTCTCCCCCTCAGCCTTCTCTAGACTAAACAGTCTCAGTTCCCTCAGCCACTCCTCATAAGACATGTCCTCCAGCTTCGTTGCCCTTCTCTGGACCTTCTCCAGCACCTCAGTGTCTCTTTTATATTGTGGTGCCCAAAACTGAACACAGTAGTCAAGCTGCAGCCTCACCGGTGCTGAGTACAGGGGCATGATCACTTCTCTGGTCCTGCTGGACACTCTGTTTTTGATAGAGGCCAGGATGCTTTTGCTCTTCTTGGCCACACTGTTGTCTCATGTTCAACTGGCTGTCCACCAGCACCCCAAGATCCTATTCTGTCCAGCAGCTTTCCAGCTACTCTTCCCCAAGCCTGTATCATTGCATGGCATTGTTGTGACCAAAGTGCAGGACCAGGCACTTGGCTTTGTTAAATCTCATACAATTATCTTTGGCTCATCCATCCAGCCTGTCCAGATCCCTCTGCAGAGCATTCCTACCCTCAAGCAGATCAGTTGTTGTATATATGCAGTATATTTCACAATGGTTTTAATCAGTACCATAAGAGTGAACAATAACCATAGAAGGCAAATGAAAATATTCAAATGTCAATGTTATTCACTGCAATCTAGGAAAATTATGAGTAAATAATTGTTAGGTATAATATAGTATTTAGACATTTGTATATATACAATGCAATGGGTGCGCTCAACCCCCTTAACCAAACCCATGGTATTTTGGTACAGGCTCCAAAGTAGGTAAAGGCCTGAGCTGCAGCTGTGCCAAGAACTCTTCTAGGAAACCCACAAAGGAGCAGAATAAAGCAGTGAGCACCAACTTATATGAGCTTAGATCACCGATAATGAGATTAACACATGAAAAATGAGTGTTTTCCAAGATTAATCCATAAAGGAATAAAGTTAATTGTGTGTACAAGGAATCTCGTGCATACCTTATAATGTGTACAATTTGACTGGGAACCAACCACTTTATTCCATAAATATGTCAGCCTAGGTGAGTCTTCTTTGAACTCTCCCTGCTAGGCAGTGTGGCTGCATGGTGGTGATATCCCCTTTAGCTGGGATGCCTCTTAAAGGTTGCTTCTTGAGGCAGAGAAACCTTTTACCAATGACAGATCATTGCAGGAGCATAATTTGAGTGTTCCCTGAACTGTAACTAGACTGCATGCCAGGCAACTCTACCCATGAGCAGGGACACCTCTCAAGGTTTGAGGTTACTTACCTGAGACTAAGAGATTGTTCCTCACCCAAGGCAGAGAGACCTCTTACAACAGATCCTTGGTAAGTGACTGATAGCACATTGAATTAATACAAATAAAATCCATGTGTCTAATTCCACTAGACATAAACTGTTAAACAAGTCTGGGGCTAAGTCTGGATCCAGTCGCACCTAGAGTGCTCTCTGAAAAGGAGTTTAGGAAGCAAGAGGTTCCACTCTGAAGCTCGTGACTCAACTGAAGGGTCTCCCTTACTCTTTTTTTATCTCTGGTCTGTGTAAAGCATTTTACAAATTCACATTAAAATAACTTTTGTTAATACCTTTGATGGTAATTCTTTAAGTGATCTAAATCACTCATTCATGACACATTGACATAGTAAGCAGGATCCTAAATCAGAATTTGCGACATGCACACATAAGTATATATACACTCATACATATATATACACACATACAGGTGTTGACATGTATGTTTTAATGTCATTTATTTTTTGTGGAGAACAAACAGGAATGAAAAATTTCTGAGACCTTAGTTGCCTTTGGGCCATAGAAGCAGTTTTTGAAATCATTACTTTCAACCACTCACTTTTAGACACAAAAAAGAATGAGAGGTGACTGCAAGTGCCTTCCTAGGTGGTATCTGACATTGAGTAGAACAGCTATACTTTTTGTGCTTTTTGTTTTTTACAGCAAAGGATATGAGAGATTCTAAAAAAGAAAATCTATAAATTGTTTCTGACTTTCAGTTCTGAATCAATATTAGGCAATGGCAGTAACTTTCCTGTATATGCTGAACCCCTTTTCATGGGCTAATGTGACTTAAAATGCTTCTCACCTTGGCAATAGCTGTTCTACTTTGTGGTATATTACACAATGACAGCAGAACTTAAAGTTGGGAAGAAGGTCAACTCTTCAGGCGCTGATGCCATTGGGAAACCAGAAGGTTTTCCCACTTCTCAGCCTATACCGCCACTTGCATCCCAAATACTCATAAAGCACCTCACTGCCGTAGGCTATTTCAAAGTCAGAGCTGCTTCATTCTAATTAAAATATATTTACACTGCTTAATAAAAAAATAACCTTTTTATGAGAGTACATTATTGTGTACCAGAAATCCCAGTAGTTCCTCTGAAAGCTACTTACATACAGCACCATTTACTAAGACAATCTCCTAAGGAAATTCGAAGTACTTGAATTGGGAGAAAATGTGATAAGAGATGGATAATGAACTCATTCTAGCTGTTCTCACAAAAGGAAGAAGGAGCATGGAGGCTGTTATACTCCGTAAAAAGATAAAGTCTAAAGATGGGTATCACTTCTTCTCAGACACCACCAGTAAATTTTTCTAATTTGTCCCTGAATATTAGCACTCAGATAAAGAGTTTGTAATGCATATCTCTCTCCTTAATCTACTCCAATCTTATTTTATGTGAGTTTCAGAAGATGACTTAGGATTTTGGATGTGAATCTGAAGAGAAAAACTTAAAATTGAGAAGAGAACAAGTGAAAAACACCAAACAAAAACAGTAGATATTTTGTTTGCCTTCCACCTTCTCTTACTTTCTTATGTTTTCTGTGTTGAAAGCAGAGGAAGATGATGCACTTCCATTCATCAATATTTAGCAAACTTACTTGTATTATTGTCAATCTCTTCATGGATATTTAATAATGTTTCTAGAAAACACAGGTTTTTTAAAAGAAAGCAAATAATAAATGATGCTGGTTTTTCTAACATTAGATACTGGAGAAGAAAAAAATTCAAAGCCAAATTTAACTCTTCCATCAGAGTCTAATTCTGAAAACATATGTGTAAGAGGTTTGAATTGTCTTACAATATAAAATTCTTATTCTGAATGCATGATATACTGACAGGCATCAGATAATTGAATTTCTGAGAAAAAGGAGATGAAGTCTTATCATGCAATAAGCCAGTAGCCTGAGAAAACATGCTAAAGATACAAAGGAAATAATTTGAAATTACATTAATAAAATCAACAAAACGGTAAGAAAGGTTGATTTAAAAGAGTCATAAAAATACTGTAGGAAGTTCTATGACTTTTTTTATCTATCGGTAGCTCCAGAAATTAAATCAATAGTGCTGTAGCAATTGTATGGGCTTCTTTTAATACTGATGAACAATCTAACAGCTGAAGAGCGTAAGCAAATAAAAGCCAAACTTATGAGGATACACATGCTGACAAATCATTCATAACATTCTCCCTGTCTGAGCCGGAGGGACAGTGCTTCCCTTGTGGGATAATAAAATCTGCAATCGAAAAAGACCAAAAAAGCTTTTCTTAATATTAGAAAGTTGAAGGAGATTGAAGAATGATGTAGTTTCAGACAGCTATCTAAAATGTACACCAATGTCTAGAAAACTAAAGTAGAAGAAAAACATAAAAACTTCAAATGTATTTTAACTTGTTATAACAAAGTAAATTTGTATAAGCCGAGGTGCAGCATGGGGATTTATTAAATTAAGCAGCTAAACAGTTCTAAAAATATTAAATTCACCTGATGAATTACAAGGATTCTGTCATGTAAGCTTAAAAGTAATTAAGTTATTTTCTTCACAGTTTTCATAAGTCTACTTAGAAGGTAAAATTTGAATCTTGAAGTCATATAAATACAGATCATCCTTTAATTATTGTATTTTTACAATAAGTATTGTACAACTTTTATACTACTGTATTGAAAGGCTTTTTCTAAAAAGGAATACACAAATGATAGAATAAGAAATAATCTTTAAACTTTGTTCAAAAATCTTGCTAGAGTTTTTCTGTCAGTGGCTTAAAACAATATGGTCTTAACCTTGGACCATAATAATTTTAACTTACAATTGGGGTGTAATTCTGCATTTCTTATGGAATAGTTGTTGTTTATTACATACTTGATCTAAACACACCAGACCTCTGAAAACTCTGGACTATCACCAAGATCTCTTGAACTCAGTTCTTCATAACAGAGGTCAAATGCATTCACCAGGGGTGTAGTGGGCATGCAGTAGCCCACTACATGTAGCTGTTTCCAACATGGGGAGATAGGGTACAAGTTAACTGAACAGCAAAGTGGAACAGCAAGTAAGGACAAAATTCATGCCTTATTTAGTATAAAATGAAAGAAGTTCTATAGCAAAATGTTGTTATTCATGTGGAATATTGCAAAAAAAAGAGAAAGTTAAAACCTTATGATTTTATTATAAGTACTATAAATTGGCATTTTCAGCTGTGAATGTTTTTGAAAAATACTCCTTTTGTTCAAGAAATTGCATTCTATTGCACTATGCCAGGCTGTTTTGTTTTAGTTTCAGTTAAGTTGTTTCTGAATGTAATCCCCAAGAAAACACAAATGGTTTAATTAGAGCTTAAACAAACTCAATCCTTTCCTAGAGAGGACCTTCAACCTTTTTTATTTATTTTGATCAACTTATCGATCATTGGTAGCCAAACTTCAATTTCATAATGGGGCACCAGACTGATCTTTTCAGACATGTAAGACATTTCATAGGAGTGACAACACTGTAATTATCCTATGTTTTTTTTTTCCCCAGAAATTACTCTACATTGTCCAAATGCTTTTAGTAGAAAAAAAAACCCTAAATTTGGGTGGATGTCAGTCAAAACAACTAAGCTTGTAAAATTAGCTATTAAATCACCTCAATTTTATTTCTAGATTTCTCAGGAAGCATTATTTGTTACTGAAGTCTCATGCAATTTAAAGTCTATTTTAATAACTGTTTTGGTTGTTAGATACAAACAAGCTGCTTCATTAGCTACAATTAATGTTTATTAAATAGCTGTACTTTCAACTGGTTAGAGTTGCTTGAAGTTGGTGCATAGGATCATTCTGCTGTTCTCTGACTTTTTACAGAGCAATATCCTTTATAAATAATTCATCTGAATGGTTCTCAATTTCAGATGAAGCCTTAGTCTCACTGAAGAATAGGAACTGTGCAGTTTGAGTGGTTCTCCATGTAATAATTTTGTCAGGAAAAACAAGGTAATTAGAAACTAAGATTTTTATACATTAAAGCTGAAGGGGGAGCTAGGAATGAATTTTCTTTTTATTTTCCTGCTGATGGAGAAAGTGACATAGGAGCTTAGGTATGGTCTCCACCTAGCAGAAAGCTATGTCCTCTGGACTTGCCAGAATGGATATGGCAACCCAGATAGAGCTCCCACAAAAACATATAGCTGTCCTGGTCTCAGGCTGCAAGGAGTGCCAGAGCCTTTCACTAGTAATAGGTGGCAGTAGTGAGAACAGCTCGTGTGCATTGTGACCAGGCGGACGATCTGCTCAGACTAGTGGCAGATCTATAGGAGGAAGTAGGAAGGTTAAGGAGCATCAGGGAGGCTGAGCAACAGAGAGGCTGATGGAGACACCCTCTGCTCTCCCTGAGGTAGAAACAGGAACATCCACTAGAAAATACCCAAGATCAAGGGGACCTGGTATTCTCCCCTGCCAGGCTGAAGGCAGCAGCTTAATGAAAGGGCCAAATGAAAGCAATACCATGCTTGGGGTGGCAGGCAAACCCCCTCTTTTCCCACCTCACTCTCTCAGGTGCCTCTGTACAAGACATATGAGGCTCTGGATGTGGAAAGTCAGTGAATGGAGGATGTGGATGATGGCCCATCTAAACTAGAGATGTTGCCAAGGTCAGAAAGGCCTACCTCCCATGTCATGACCACCTCCACAAAGAAGAAAAGAGTTATAGCTGAAGGCAATTCCCTTCTGAGAGGACCAGAGAGACCAATATGCTGGACAGGTTCTCCTGTTAGGGAAGTCTGCTACCTCCTTGGGGCTCCGGTTAAGGAAATCACTAGGAAACTTCCTTGCTTGGTACAGCCTTCAGACTGTTACCCATTAGTAATCTTCCATGTGAGTGGACACGAAGCCATAACCCGTGGTCCAAAAGCAGTCAAAAGAGGCTTTATGGCCTTGGGACACTTGGTGAGGGTGAGCAGAGTTTATTTTTCCTCTCTCCTTGCTGTGGGCAGAGACACTGGAAGAAGCAGATGGATCCAGCCTATTAACGTATGGTTCTGTTTCTGGTGTCACCACCACAGTTTTGGGTTGTTTAATAATGGTATGGCCTATGGCATCAGGCTGGCTGGCGTTGGATGAGATTCACCTTTCTCAGAGGTGGAAGGGGGTCTTTGCTCATGGGCTATTTGGGCTCATTGATAAAGCTTTAAGCTAGACTTGAGGAGGAGGGGGGTAATATCATGCTTGTCTGTGACAAGCTGTAGGATGACATGCCATGGTTAGAGTGCTAGCAAAGGCCCTCAGCCTGTTGTTCAAGGCATGCTGGGGATGCTGGAGCACAGTCAAAGTCCTATGGAAATGAGCCATGTGCTCCTGAAGTAGTAGGAACCAACAGGGAACCACTGGGGAAATACCTTAGAAGGATTAATGAGAGTTCCTCTAAGAAGGTGCCACAGCCAACAGCCCAGCTGAAGTGCCTCTGCACCAATGAATGGAGCATGGGCAACAAGCAGAAGGAGCTGGAAGCCACCATGCTGCTCAAAAGCTATGACCTGGTTGCCTTTAGTGAAACTTGGTGGGAGGAATCCTGTGACTGAGGTGTGGCTATTGATGGCTACAGGCTGTTCAAAAGGGACAGGTGAGGAAGGAGGGGTGGAGAGGTTGCCATCTATGTCAAGAAATGGATAGAGCGTGAAGAGCTGTCTCTGAAGAACAGCCACAAGCAGGTCAAAAGCTTATGGGTAAGAATCAGAGACCGAGGCAACAAAGGGAACCATATTGTTAGTGTATGCTACAGGTGACCTGATGAAGGGGAGCCTACTGAAAAAGCATTCTTACTCCAGCTACAGGGGGCTTCGAACTCATAGGCTCTCATCTTGCTTGAGGGAATTCAATCACCCCAATATCTGCTGGAAAAGTAGCACAGCAAGCTATAGGCAATGCAGGAGACTCCCGGAATGCATGGAGGGTAACTTCTTAAGCCAGGTAATAAACAGCCCTACCAGAGAGGATGTGATACTGGTCTTGATGGTGAAGTGTTGGGCCCTGAGTTGTGGGCCCCAAGTTGGAGTTGACCTGTGAATGAGTCACAACCTAGCAGAATGTTTTGTTTTTCCTATTGGCTT
>JAVSBS010018941.1:0-42368 GCA_033124195.1 Coracias cyanogaster | reverse complement strand
GAGCTCTTCCCCTCGCCCCCCGCCCAGGCGCCTGCGGCTGGCACGGACCCGTCTCGGCGGTCCGGCTCCTCGCCGCCATATGTGTTGTCAGTTCCCCCCCTCCCCCCCCCCCCCCCCACCCCGCGCGGCGCGAGACGCTGCCTGGGCGTCGCCATGGCAACGCACGTCACCGCCAGGGGAGCCCCGCGCGCGCCTCCCCCCGCAGGCCGCCATGGCCGCGCCGCCGGGCCGCGCCCGGGGACGAAGCTTCGCCGGCGCCCCGCGGAAGCCCGGCCGGGACCGCAATGCGCCCGCTGCCATCTGTTCTCGGCCAGGCCGCCCGGTGCTGGCGGGTGGGGCGGCTGCGCGTGAGGGAGAGCCGGCGCTGCGTCAGGGGCGGGAACGTGAGGACAGCCCCGCCGGCAGCCCGCCCCTCGGCGCCGCTCGCCGCCGGTGTTTACCAGCGCTGCTTGCCCAGGGAGGGGCGAGCTTGTTATCGCTTCCCTGGTGCCTGTCCCCAGCTCGGCAATCACAGCAGCCGCGCCCCGGGGGAGCGGGGCAGTGGCCGGGTACCTGAGCCCCCTCACGGGCCCCGCTCCCCGCCGTGGGGAGCCGGGCCTGGCCCTGGGGTAGTCACCGGGCTCGGAGGAGAGGCTCGTTACGGAGGCGCATGTCCCGCTCCACCCAGAGCAGGGAGCAATTACAGCCTTGCAGCCCGGAGGGGAGCGGGGGGCCTGGTTGGGTTGGGGGGTGTCTGTCGCCCCGGTGGGGAAGCGAACGCGTCCCTCCTGCTCGGGTTCCCGGCCCCACAGGCTGAGCTGGAGCACAGCCCTTCCGAGGAGGCACCCGTTGGGCAGAGCTGGCTAATTCATGCGTGTGTGACTAGCCCAGGCTGCCCCAAAACTCAGCAGGTGAGTCTGGTCATGTGGCAGTTATGTCAACTTTTATTATTACTCTTTTTTTTAATTTCTTAAGGCAGCCCGGTGGGGAGCTTCATTATGTGTGAGTGTTGCCCGTCTGTCTCCTTCTCCCAGACCCAACAGGTGAGCCTGACCATATGGCAAATATAGTGAAGCTTCCTGGGGACGGGAGGGTTTCTGTGTGCGTGTGCTCGTGGGCCCACTGGGTGACACTCACCATGTGGCAAATACAGCAATGAAGTCTTCGGTGCAAAGGGGCTAATTATGTGTGTGCCTCCCAAGAGACCCAGCAGGTTGGGTCTGGTCATGCGTGTCTCGCTAATGCAAGACGAAGATGGAGGCTTCACTGTGTGTCCTCAACACAGATAAACCCCAAGCTCTCAGAAGCAAGGCTGGCCATGGGACAAGCACAGCGTTAAAAACACAAGCATCAAGGCCCAGAGTCATGCATATTTGCATACAAGGGCAGACATGGGAGTCAGTGCACCCCGAAGTGGGTGACTGTTAAAACTGTGAAGCAGGGAGTACATGCAAAGTGATGGAAACGGGCAGGACCAAGTTTATGGCTACATACATGCTATGTGCATGTTTGTGTCCTTATAGCTAATAAATTAACTACTTCCTAGGGACTGCTGTTTAGTCAGTGAAACACTCCATGCTTAAAAATCAAGGCAGGTAAAATTTTATCTTTTTCCATCCAGTTTTCTATTCTTTAAGCATCACTTTACCTCTGTGTCTTCCTGTCTGATATGTGCCTTTTCTGTTCCAGTTCAGCTCCTCTTAATAAGTCTCACATGGATCATACCTGCAGGTTCTATGCACTTAGGTTTTTCTGTAGGGTCAGTTGCTTCCTTTCTCCCTGGCTTTTGCAGCCCTGTTCATTCTTCTTGCTGTTCATAGTGCTCTGGTTATTTTTGCTACATCTATTTTTGTGGCTTCTCTTCCTTCGCTGTTTCCTTTCTTATTCAGTGGCACTTAGGCCCCTTTCCTTCATCTAATTCTCTTCAACTTTTAGTATCGTACTTTAGTATTATATAAGCTAATTTAATATTACTTAGCCACATTCCTGTGCCAGTGACTTGATTAAATACCTGTCTAAAGTGGTGTACCAACAGGGGTTTGTGATGGTGCTAGAAGATACACCCTGCAGAGAAGAATACTAGAGCGTTGTCGATACTGTTCTTTGCTCAGCAAGGGCCATCTAGATTCCTTTCCCTAATCTCTGGAAAATATATTCTAGATTTTCCCCCTGCAGGCTTCATAAACTATAGGTGGTCACTAGCATACTACAAAGGCTGATTTGTCTCGCTGCTGACAGTGAATTACAGCAAGTACACATCTCCCCACATCCTCTCCCTTACACTCTTCTCCAGGCTAGCAGATAACCCAGGCCCTGTGCTCTTCCTTGTTTGTTGCTGGGCAGATGATCCTGGGACTCTGTCTGACCCTCTTCAGAATATGCCCTATGTACTCTGATCTTCTGTCCATATCTCATGGCTGATGGTTTGTATTAAATGTTCTTGCACATCCATTTAGAAACATCAGCAGCGCCAATTCAGGCTTAACATAGACAAAAATATTGTCTCCTGGAATCTCTCCGTGTATGTGTATTACAGTACCTCCTACCTGTCTGTCTGTCAGGGAAACCTAAGCTGATTGTTTCTTTTCCTCTTTACTCGTCTAGTCTGTTACCAAGTCTGGCTTTCTCTTTCTCTCTGAAAAGGTGACCGTATCTATATGGTAGGACACTTTTTTGCTTCTGGTCATCCTTTATGCTGCTACAGCCCCTTTATTTTAGGTTCCCTGATAGCCATGTCCCATCCCAGCCCTCCAGCAAATAATTTCTCGTATTACTTACCTTCATTTCTTTATCTAAATTTTCCTTTTTTTTTTTTTTTTTAAGTCTTAGACAGTTCTGTCCAAGTCTGCAGCTTAGTCTGGTTTCTCATCATGTCCCCACATCCCCTTATTCCCTTTGTTCTACTTGCGATTCCAGCTTTAGTGTCCCCTCATTCATATTTCATTTCTATCTATTAATACTCATGTAGCATTTTTCATCTGTAAATTTCTAAGAATTAAGTGCCTGTGGAGAGACCTGCCGTATCAGTTCTTCAGATGACCTCTTTATTCACGTTTCCCTGAGTCTTACTTCTGTGGTGACCACAAATACTAATCCAAAGGCCTTTTGCATCTAACTGCCATTCTGTTAACTCACAGACCTGCAAGAAGGTCTGCTGAAACCCAAGATATCTTGGGGAAAACACTTTTTCTAGTCAAATTAGCTCTTCTGAGTTGACACACTTGAAAAAACCTAGAAATGCCACACTCTTTTTTTTTTTTTTTTTGTCTGAGTTTAATGCTATGTTGTAGTCACCTCACCAAGCTGAAATGGTGTTAAATATAGATGATATGCAGTCTTTCCAAAAACAGTAAGATAATTTGACAAGAGAGAACTGCAAAGTTCATACAGAAAGTTCTTTCTAAAATAGAAAGATAACTGAATGGTGTAACTTGAAGAATAAGGGCTGAAGAACATGGGAAATAGTGTTCAGAAGAAGCAGTTGATCATTATCTGCATACATAAATGTATGCATTTTTGTAGCACCTCAAAACATGGTAGGGTGCTTGTTAGTCCACAGACATCTTTGGTCCCTGCCCCTCCAAAGCTAATCATCTACTTCTGGACATCACAGAACAACAAAGAATAACAGAACATTGTCACAAAACGCTGCTGCCCTGGTTATCTTCGTAATCATCATTCCATCCATATTCCGTACCCGAGTGTATTTCCTCCCTCCTTCAGCATCTTAGCAAGTGAAAGCTACTTCACTTTTGTGGCTCTTTACAGCTTATTCCCACCCCATCATCTTTTAATATCCTGTAGAGAACTCAACGTCTTCCCCCCACACATTTCATTCAGTAATAACTCTCTACTTGTTACATTTTCAAACCAGCACCTTCGTGCTTTCCCTCACTGCAGCTTCTCACTCCCACTCACCTAATTTTCCTCCTTCAAATCCCTCCCTAAAAATCTCCTGTGCTGTGATGTCTACTGAAGGAATGATAATGAATAGTCAGCTGAGTGCCAAGATTACTGTCTATCATGGTGACTGGTGGTGTCTTGTCTGATCTGTCTCTTGCATCCACTTGTTGTGTTGGACTGAGAGTGGCTTCAAGCAGGTCCCCTCTTTTCACTGTGCTAGTTACAGGTTTGGGAGTGGACTCTTAAAATCCATTACAGAAACAAAAATAAATTGCGGTGATGGAAATAAAAATGGAAATGCTGGCCAAAACCAGGAAGATTAGGCAATAATTCAGTTATGATTCATCAGCTTAGGTAAATTTACATAAAAATTAATGTGACTGACAACTCCTTTCATTACAAATATTGAGAAAGAAATTAGTTTTCTAAATACAGATTTGTGCCATTTTCTATTTATTTATAATCTATAAGGACTTGAGGAGTACATTTTACTTTTTTATCTGTGCTTGTACTTGAAACACTAGATATCCCATTTTTGGTTTGTTTATCTTTTGTTTGCAGCCTGCAAGACTGTGTGGTGGCTAAAGAACATGAGAAAGCATAACACCACAAGAGAAAAGACTGGAAGAAAAAAGATTTCTGATCACTTTTTTTCTTTTTTTTTTAACCTGAGTGTAATTCAAATATGTTGAAGATGGAATGATTTGCATTATACATTCAATACTTTCAATTCAACTAGAGGTGGCCACTGTCAATACGCATCTGTCAAAACCCCAAAGATCTTCTAAGAAAATCAATAAAAATCCAATTTTACAATCCTTATATTTTCAGAGTGTTTAAAAAATTGGCAAAAAGCACCCTTTTTTAGACAATACAAAAAAGCCAGTAAGGTGTATTATCGATTTTTCACAAATCGTTAAGTGACTGTTAAGTCTGGATGAGAATGAGGAGATAGAGGATTAACACAAGTTTTACATGTCTTTCACACCCCACATATATCTTATGGTGCATAGGATGGTTCTTCAAAGTGGGAATTTAAAAATCCAGGTGTAATTGTGTGAAAATCATATTATTACTTCTTTTGTATCACCTTCCCTGTGCATGCGTTCAAGTGGATGTTCTACCAGTACTTCAACCTTGACTGAAGGCCATGACAATGTTTTGCTACAAAGAGGCCACTGATGTTTGCTGTGCAAGGAAAGTAGGTACAATCTAAATTAAAAGCAAATTAAAAAAAGAAAAGAAGAACGTCTGGTTGGAGTTTTTAGCCAGGATGTTATGTTCTGGTAGATTCAGACAGAAAATTACATCTGATAAAGGAAAAAAGAGAACCAAAAGGAGAAACCAAAGCCTAGACTGAGGTAGCAAATTGAACTGAATTTTAAACCATGCATACCTAGTGGAGGAATGATTCTATGATTCTATGAATGCTATAATCTTATTATTGTAACCTTGATCCACTCCTCCTCTTCTGCCAGCATTTATTGCTTTCATTAGTTATGTAATATCTAAAAGCAGATTGTAAATTTCTGGTGTCAGGACAGTACCTTTAATATATTCCAAACATGTCTAGTATAACTTTAGATGTTCTATACAAAAATAATATTACCTCTTGGGTTTTTCTGTATTATTTCTAAGCATAGGAAAAATTAAAATGCAGCAAGTCTGCAAAAGGTCAAACTATGTCTCCCCTCATTCTGTGCATGACTTCAGAAATAATCAAAAAGTTACGCTGAGATAACTGATGAAACCTGAGACACCGTGATCACAAAACTTGGATCAATTTGTGCCCATGCAGGCGAAGCATCATCTCATTTCACTCCTGAAAATATGTTTTTTAATTTTACATTTTATGGATATTTCAAACTATTTGTTCCTAACGATCGTCCTCACGGATGTGCATCAATATTGTGTAATTACACCGAGAAACTGCCAGCCTGAAGGAACCCAATCTGTAAATTACAACCATATGGAGTGCAGAAGGTGAGCGGGTTGTGGCTCTGGGACTTTGAGCGCTACCTTGCTGTTCCACCCTTCCACAAGCACTTTTGAGCTGGTAAAAGCAGGGGACCGCCAACCTGTAGGGCTGTCTCAGGCACATCTCCTGCCTCTTTCACTATTCTTCAAAGCAAGAATGATGCTTTGGTGAGGGCTTGGTTGCTGGTGTGTGCCTATGACCTGCATTTAGGTAGGGAAAGAAAGGTCAGTGCCAGCCACCCGGGTGCAGAAGTGCTAACCAGGACAGGAGTAAACCCTTCCTATAGCAAAACTGGCATTTTAAAATTATTTTCAGGAAATAACCTTCATTTTTAAGTTCCCATCAAAAAGAAATATACATGATAGAAGTGCACTTTATCTGGGAGAGAGAAAGGGCTAAGTCAGTTCTCACATTTGAACATGTGGATCAAGACACTTTAGGAATTTCAAACCTGAAGTAAATTGCTAAGCTAGAATTCTGGGCTATTCAGAGGCAGGCAGAAGGTGCCCAAAGAACCCTTCTCTACACTGGAATCCTGCACTTCCCTGGAAGCCCCCGTGGTGAATGCACACTTTCAAGTAGTTTCAAATAGTGTAGCTGCTAAATAAGGTGTTACTTTGTGGATGTTTCCAAGAGGTCTGCATGATCGTGATACAATCCTAGCAGCAGTGATTACTACGTCTATGCTTAGAAATTAAAATATATGCCTGTGTGATGTTTTCATATATTTATTGAAATTTATTTAATATCTAAGTGTTAGTTTTTCATGAATATTTATGTATTGTTATGGACATTTTTCAGACTCTGTCCTATATTTATATATACGGACACATTTTATGCATTGCATTTTAATATGCTATAAACTTTACAATTCTCTATCTTTTAATCCTTTTTAGTATCTGTTAGCATTATTTTAACATAGCTAGTGAACATCTGGAAGGATGAGAGAGGTAGAATCAGAACTTAATTTGGGATGAACTGAACAAGCGTTTGCTGTCTTGGAACTGATTATTGGGCCTCCAACTGAAATTTAATTCTTTAGAGGAAAGAAGAGCTCATAGCGGATTTAGGAACCATGTTAAGTCCCATACTTTTAAAATAAATTCAGGATTTGTTTTCAGTTACAGCTTCTCAAGGTTCCAGTGGCACAGAAAAAGGAGCAGCAAAACACTGAGAGACAATCACTACATGTAGCAGCTGGGAGAGAGGAGGTAAACTGAAATTGCAGGAATTTACTTCAGACTGCAATAAGCTTATGTTAGCTAACACATGGCAACTAATACACGATAAAATCCCAGTGCAGAAAGGCCATTTTTAGTTTTCACATTTGTTAGCAGATCATGGTAAACAGTTGGCTCACCCTAATATGCACTTGTCTTTCCTTGGATTTTTTTCACATGCTAAGTGGCAAGGAACCATCTTTCTCTCCTATCATATACAAAGCCTACGAGTGCTCACACAGGAATGAAATAGATCTATGCCAGTGTAAGCCACATAGACTGACAATATTCATTTTTTTTCTTCTTAAAGGATCCAAGGAATTACTTCAAAGGCTGCAGGTAGATTGCCTTTGGTAAAGTTCACGCGTGGACTTGAGTTCAGTGGCTGTCAGCCATCAAGGTCCTAGTCCACCTTACACCTTTTGGTTTTGCACTGTACTTGTGCAGGAACACTTGACTTGCCAGTTATTCCATAAGCTGTGCAGTGCTACCAAAAGAAGTCCTTGTAGTGCAAATTATTACCACCAGTGGCCTTTAATAATAGTACAGTAAGGCAAACTGCAGCCCATAGCAGCACTCCAAACAGGCTGGAAAAGGGATAATAGCAAGTCAGAGCCATTCTCTGTGGAATCCAGGTTATAGAGTAAAGCAAAGTATGGGACTTACCAAGGCCAACCACCTTCCTTCAAGAGTACAAGGAATAGCATTGCTTGATGAATCTAGTCCTAAATAATAATCTGCTATTGCCAGATAATGTGACCTCAAGCGAAAAAGGTCATTATGCCTCTAAGGAGAACATTTTAACTGGTGATGGTTCGCAAGATGATCAGGGACTAGTGCCACCCATGCAAACTCCAGTCTGACCATCCTGAGATAGGCAGAGATCTGGCTTTAGAGTCACTAGAGAATAGTTACGCCAAGACTATATTCTTAACAACTTTTTAAAATCACTGGTTTATGTTTTTGAAGACATAAAACACACAGCAGCTTTTCTTTCCTTTCTCCGTATTTTGGCCAAGTAATATCAAATTCTCGGTATTCCTGAATGAACACTGTGATTACCATTGCCAGTTCCTGGCAATGCTGAGAAGTGGATATTCAGTAAGACATAATCACACCCAATTATCTGTCCCAAACCTTGAATATAGAATGGAGTCTGTAGAAAAAAATGCATGAACTTTTAAAAGTTTGCATCCATAACATCTCCTTCTGCACTCTAGAGCTTCACAGCATGCAAACTTTCTACCCCTCCCTGCAAGAGTTAGCGGTCCTATAGCAGAAAAAAAATCCTGTAAATTAAGATCTTAAGGAAATGAGCAGGTATATATTTTTTTGATCAGAAACTGCAGAAATCATTTAATGTAATGACTACCTCATCCATCTTGAAATCAAGTACAGTTCCAAAATTAAGACATTAATATGAAATTAGAATGACTTGAAGTTTGGATGAAGGAAGTACACAGTAAAATATGAAGTAGCCTACCATGTTCATCTTTTAAATAAAGGTATTTGGTGAAGCACAAATGGGCTGCTGTACTTCTTAATCCTCTGACCCCTAAGGATTGGCAGGGAGACACTGTTCCCATTAATACATCTCTCACTCCTACATTTTTATGTGGCATTGAAATTTTACATTGGGGAACTCATCGACTTGCTTAGGATGGTGGTTGCTATACCAGAGAAAGGAAACTGATTTCATGGTGGCAACTTAGGAACCAGCTGTTAGAAATAGAACCTGGAATATTAAAACTCCTCAAATCTTACCTGTCAGAAAGTAACGTTCCATTATACAGGAGAACTGAAGTTCAGGTATACTGAGGGTCTGATTCAGGAGTGTGCACAGCACTGTTTAGGACAGCTAACCTTGCCCGCTCCTGAAACTGTGCCAAAGTTCAAATGGGTGGCAGAGTTGTTCACAAACCAGACACAGTGCCTGCAACTTGACAATGTCTATAGAGGAGGGCTTTCAAGTAAAATTCCACCTTTGCTTAAAATTCTGTACTGGAAACTGCAGGATTGGACACTAGAGTGGTAACCCCACCATAAATTATACCATCCTGATGGGGTTGTACCTGACTTAGCACCCCTTGAGAAGCCCACTGTAGAGCAAGGAACTGATTTGGTTTCCCAAGTCTCAAGCTTACCCATCAGGACCTTCCTCCTATACAATAAGCAAGAACTTTTAAAGGGAGCAGCTGTAACCAGCCAGTGAACCGGAAAGTGGCAGAAATGTTGGTGAAGTGTCCCAGTATAGCACTGCACTCTTACAGAGATTTACACAATGGGCAGGATTCAAAACAAACGCGAAAATAGATGCCATTTAATTAGGACCTTCACAGAAAAACATCTGGTATAATTGGTTAAGGGGAAGTCTTTACTCAGGCAACATTTATTGGGATATAAACAATGTCCAATTGTAAAAGCTAATTAAACAGCAGGGCTAAGGTAACAGAGAGTTTTGCCTGCATGACTAGGATATAAGGTTTATAATCCATGCTGTTACGGGACAACAACAGCAAGAACATATAATTGTGTATCCAAAAAGTCAATTATGCCCTTCTTTTAGTAATAACATGCTCCAGAGGTCAGAGAATACTTTTTATTAAAGTAACGTAGCTAGTTTTCGATAGAGATTGAAGCTTGATTACTGTTCAGCATTTGTTAGGAAACTGAAAGCAGCAAAACCAGCCTGATGGATATTCCACCCTACTTGGCGGTACATTATTAGCTCATCACTGTGAAGCTCTAGGCACCCTCATGCCCTTTGCTTTCGCAGAGCAAATCCTCCAATTTTGAGCCATCTGGCCTACAGCAGTTTCCAAGGAATTGGTATCATTGATCATACATTATTTCAAAGTGTCCTTTTAAAGAAAGTTCATTTAAAAGTAATAGTGTTGTGTATATCTATATTGTTGAACCAATGCAAATTAAATGGCAGGTACACGCACATCCATGTAGCTACAAATTCAGTGAAGAATGTGCCCTGTACAGCTTCTTCAGACGTTTTGCAATGGATGGCAGCCTGGGTTTACGGAACGCCCCCAGACTGCCTCCAGGTTATTCGCAGGAAAGCCTCAAGCTTCTGCAGCATCTCCTGCATCGTTTCTACTTGGCAGCACCAGACCCACCACTACAATCCATTCAAATGCAGTCTCTGTAACAAAGAAGATTCTGCTTTATTAACTTTCTTCTTGCTTCTCTTCCTTGTACTGGTGGAACAACATACGTTTGCAGATAATAGAGGTTTAGAGGCCAGACATACACCGCCTCTTCTGTGAAGAGAGAGTGATATTTTGCCTTGAATGTTGCTCTATGCACGGGTATAATTCATGGGGATTGAGAAGCACCGTTTGTATGAACAACTGTATGAACAACTAATGCTAAAGAATCTCCCGAGAAGCCCTCTTCCAAACCAGTGATGTCCACAAGAGCTTTACTGTGAACACTATTAATATATCTCTTTTTCTTTTTTTAAATATTTATCTTGACACCGTGCAGGCTAAAGTGCATTGGCTGTACTTTCCAACTCTGGCCATCAAACAACTTGAATTCTGTGAGAAGGCTGCATGCCGAGCAGTGGTACACAAGTGCACTGAAATCTTAAGCGACTTAATAGCCTTTTAAAGTGCACCTAATTTTCTCACAAAACAAGTATCTGCAGCAATCCAAGTGGAAAAACTAACTTTAAAAACTTTTAATGTTTTTTAAATTCATAGCCTCTAGCAATCCATTATAATGAACAGTAGCTCTAAAATTATACTCAAAACCTTAAATGTTTTCACAATAATTTTTACTTTTAATAATTTAATTTACTGCATTATAGATTCAAAAGTAGCAAGGACAATTTCAAATGAAAACTTCAAAACCAAGATACAACCAAAGACTTTTTCAGGATGAAAGAACACATGTAAGGAGGATCAAGACCCTACAGTGAGATCAGCTATTAGCTAATTAAATATGTGACTAAAATTCATCATTTTAAATAGCAGCCGTATTGATGGCGAGCAATCTGGTAAGCAAACAAATGATAGTGGATTTTTTTTCATATCTTCAGAGAGAAACATTTATCTTAATAAGATTCACTATGCCATAATACACGTGGAATAAGTCAATGTCTACTAATTAAAGGACACTGTCAACCTGATTTTCTAAACAGCTAATTAAACTATGTAGCATCTAATACAGCACTTCTTGCAAAGTATGCTGTGTTTGAAAAATACATCCCTATAAAAGTTACTTGGTTTTCTATTCCCTTGTGTTTGCTTTTTTAATTGGTTTTTCAACAAAGGAGGATCTGCTGAACTGAGGTTCTATTTCTGTATCAAGTTCCATTAATGTACACCCCTGTACTCATGCAGAAGCTCAATGATGTGGAGGTCTAAAAGGCTATGGAAGAAAACAATGACACTAATCCTAAGGGTTTGCTCTTGGTTTTTTTTCAAGGATGACAAGATTTTCTCCCTCTGCTTTGAGGGGGATTTTAGATAATCTTGAAACCGTAAAGTTTTAAAAAAGAAATGTGATTTTCATATTGATGAGAAATCTTTAACCTTCCATTTCATAAATTACATTAGTTTCTCAGAATAAGCAGGCTTCTCTATTTCTTATTCTGATTCTGTATGTAGCTTTTTCAAGAGAAAGAAGTTGTTGTAGATCTGTCAGCAAGGCTCTGGGAGTAGGAGGATGTTTGGATTTCCGGCATATTGCAACGCAGTTCTTGGCCACCAGCAAAGATATGTGTGTGAATCTCATTTTATATCCGTTGTTTGCAATACCACATATTTTAAGAGACATTTGAAATACTCTCTGTACTCCTCATCCTAGATAAGTAATCACAAATCATTCCCTAAAAGAAGCTGAGAAGGCCAAACACATAACTTTATGTAACCCACGCCATGAGAGGTTGTGGATTAAATGATGCTGCCATAGAAATAAAATAAAATAAAAGCTGTTGTATCTTGAACAATTTAAGACTGTATTCAAAGTTCTTAGCTCAAATCAGCCTATTGTTTGCTATGTTTGCTTCTTCTTTACAGATTCAAATTTAACAATATTTTCTTGACATATATTTTGCACTAAAACATTATTAGCCAGCTAATCTTATTAGTCAATTTTTAAATCTTTTTTTAAAATGTGTATTTTTGCAGTGCAGAAATCTGATACAGTAAATTATGAATTCTGTGACTGCTGGTTAGGTTTACACCTGGAAGTATATCAAGCTCATCTTCAATTCATATTTGCATTATTGTTTTCTCTAAAGATGACCCAAGTCACCATGCCCACCATTTTTCCTTCTTTTCTCTCCTCAGCCAATACATAGAAAACACCATTTTCCCAGCCAAGGCATATGCAACATCCTTCAGAATGCATTGGAGCAGATCCTTCAGCGGCTAGAAGAGTGATTGTGTTAAGAACATGAGGTCCTTCCTGCTCCAGGGCAGCATTAAACAAGCTTGGGATTTCCAAACATTTTGTCTTCTCCAGTGATTTTAGCATGTGTTAATCAACACATTATAAACACACCTTTTCCTTTCATGTACCTCTGCCCTTTTGTAGGTAAGCACCCAGCTCCTCCCAAGTTATAATGAAAGTTCAGTGGCTGACCAGAGCCAGGACGACTTGAAACTAAGCCTCTCCATTGTAAATAATTCCAGAATAAAATAATATCTGAGAGTTGTGTTGACAATGACTTGGGAGGGCAGAATAGTTTTTACTCTTCTGTAAATGTCTGCATTCTGCAGTGTTAACAGGAGTTAAAACTTGGTTTAGTCATTACAGTAATCAGGTATGAATCAAAGAAACCTCAGGAGATGCTGTTGTTGAGGAAGCGGGTATTATTTTCACACAAACAAGCCTTTTTCTCATCCTAACTTCATCTTAATGGGTATATATCTTTAATAAACAAAACCATTATTTTGAATTGTATCAAGAAATTTCCATCTATAATATTGCTCAAACAAAAAATACTAAAATGCTAAAAGCATTTTGTTTTTTTTATGCACACATTTAGCGTGTTCATTGCTGTAATGCAATATTATAAATGCCAAAAAAGTGAAGCAGTGATCTATAATTTCAAAATGCCAGTGATTTCCAAGCTGTCACTGATCTTGGAAAATTTCCCCAGTAGCATGTGGAGATCAATAACGGTTTGTAGACTTCTTAGTTCCATTTTATAGAGAGTGTATAACTACGGACTATGTCAAATCTCTTAACTGTGAAATGAAAGACTGATTTCACACTTAAATCTACCCAAAGGCCCATAATGCTAAAGGGCAAGAAGGATGATCCAGGGAACTACAGGCTAGTCCACGTCTGCTTGTTTTGTGGGACAATAATGCTGCAAGTCCACAAGAGCCATTTCTGAAGAAGAAAGAAAGGTGGTTAGAAACAGTAGCCAGCATAGCTTTACCAAGGTGTGCCATGCTTGACCAAGCCTAACTACCTTCTGTCATAAAATGGCAAGATGTACAGACAAAGGGACAGCAGCAGATATTGTCTCCCATGACTTCGGCAAGGCTTTCAGCACGCTCTCCCACAGCACCCTTATATCCAAGTTTGAACATTATAGATGGGTAGACTGCTAGATGGGCGAAAATGTAGCTTGACAGGCACGATGGGCTAACAATTCACACCGCACCTGACAGCTGGTTGCAAGTGGTGTTCCTTGCAAGTCTACCCTTAGACGTATGCCATTAAGTATCTTTATCAGTGGCCTGGAGGAGAACACAGAGCACAAATTTTTCAGGCTTGCAGAAGACATCAAACTACAGGATGCCATCAGCACTCTGAAAATCAGAATTGTCATTTAGAGGGACATACACAGGCTGGAGCGATGGGCTGACAGGAACCTCACGAAACTCAACAAGGACAGGTGAAGAGTCTTGCACCTGGGACAGACTGATGCCCTACAATGGTACAGGATCTGTACCGGCTGAGAAGCAGCTCTGCTGAAAAGGACACGGGGGTCCTGGTGCTGTTGTGCACTGAGCATGACCCAGCAGTGTCCTCTGACAGCAATGAAGGCTATACCAGCAGGGGCACAGACAGCAGATTGAGAGATGGAATTATTCCCTTTCACTCTGTATTCCTTAGGCTACTTCAGTATCTGGAATATTATGTGTGGTTTTGGGAGAGATGCTGATAAACTTGAGAAAGTTGAGCAGACAAGCAGCGAGGTCTGGAACACTTGCTCTTTCAGGAAAACCCAAAAGACAAGGGCTTGTTTAGCCAGGAGAAGAGTCAGCTTCCAAAACAACTAAAAAGACTCTGCCCATACTTGGGAAGAAGCTACCAAAAAGATGCAGCTACGCTCATTACTGAGATGCAACTGGATATAAGGAAAAAAAGCCATTAAATAAATACAAGGATATTTAGGCACTAGAAGAGGTTGCCCAGAGAGACTGGGGAATCTCCATCCTTGCAGGTTGTCAAAACTTCATTGCACCAAGTCCCAAACTGATGCGATTTCAGTGTTGCCCCTGATCTGAGCAAGACTTTGCACTAGAAGGCCTCCTATGATCCCTTCCAATTGAATGATACTGTGATTCCAAGTAGATGGAAGAGTCTTTTCAAAGTTAGACTTCGCCATCCACCCTGTCCTAAGGGTTGTCACTTTACAGGTGTAGTTCTGGGCTGATGTCAAAAGGAAGTAAATTAACATGTCCTTCTCATCCTTCTGTCTCAGAAGCAGGTTTAAGATTAATGTCCTGTGCATGCTGGTCCTAAAATCCATTGCAATGTTAATGTATCTCGTTACCAGAAAATATATTTTACTCGCTATTTTTCCATCCTTGCACTTGTACCTGTGTGAAAGTGAGAAAAGAAGTTCATTGTATTATAGAACTCTCTCTTCTGAATCCAGATGGTTTTCTATTTGATATTTTACAGAAAACATATTGAAAACTAATTTTGTCTTTGATTATGTCTCTTTACAGCTTATTTATAATTTCTCTTCTATGCTTATCCATTACTCATTCTTCCATTTTGTCGTAATTTTTCACCAGCTGAATCTTTTCCTTGCATAACTGACACACGAGCTGTGGTTTCACACGCATCATTGTGCCCCTAAGTCTGCAGTTCCTGAACATCAATTGGATAAGAAACTGTGATGCCAACTGGTAACAAGGCACGCTATATCCCAACACCGCAAAGAAATGCAAATTCTGAACTGTTATGAAAACCAAAATTTCATTACATTACTCCATTTAATGGAGTCAGGCATACGAGCTAGCATCCTCTTACAACCTGAGGTTTCATCTCTTTACAGTGACGTTCACACCATAAGGTCCCTGGTTGGCCAGGAAGACGTTGCAGGCAGTCCTCAAAATGAACAACAATACGACAGTACAGTCATTTGTTACATGACTGCACATTCTAAATGTGACAGTATTTAGCAAATAGTAGAAATGCATACTGGAAATGAACCATATATTTTCTTCCTAATTCCTCTAGTAAGAGTATGTAAACACATTAAATTGTGCAGTTTCATATCCAAGGTCTTTTTTTCCAGTATTATGAAAGACTGCTCTAACGTATTTAAACCTTCTTTGTGTTGTATCATGAAGGAAAAACCCAAGCTGTGAGGAAAACTTACAAACATACAAAATTCAAGTGGCCACTGGAATTCTCTAGCTTTGGTGCAGTGAAAGTGGCATAAAGTGGGATTTCTAAGGTATGAGAAACATACAAAATTATTGAGCATGAAAATAGCTAGGAGCCTATTTAGGAGCAATACAGCATACATCGGTGGCTTGGCCACAAAGTAAAACCAAAGACCAACTGCTTTTACTTGCATGAGAAACCTAATACTCTTCCTGAGGTGCAGTACCACGTATATCAACAGAGGAAGTGGTTTAAACCTATTCAAACAAGAAAACTATCTTAAAAGTCTGGAAAGATAGTAAACAACCAATGCATCCTTGTTCTTTACGCTTGTTCTTCTCCCGCTCCTAGCTGTGGAAATCGGAAAAAGTAGGAAGTTGTGGTAGCAGCGGAAGACTCACAAGAATAAATTTCAAAAAGAATGAAAGATATTTAAATTGGTATAAAAATCAGTAATGTTATACCCACTGTTGAAGGCAGAGTGAATACAAAGTCATGTGGCTCTGGGGCCTGATCTTTTAAGCTGCTCCTAATTAAAAGCAGCTTTGCTCCTACTGGATGATAAGAGCTTTCCAGGTTACTGCCCGTATTAAATGAAAATTAGATACTTATCTGTATGAATGTTGCAAAGTTGATTGCAAAAAGATAACGTGTGAAGTCTGTGTCAAAAAAAGAAAACTGCTGATTCATTCTAATGTGCTTAGACATTCCTGAACTCTGATGGCTCATCAGTACCTCATAGTATAGGTCATAATCCTTAGCAGATAAATGCTTAATCCAAGATAAATCGTAATAAATCCAAATGAGATTAGACCTTCACCAAAATATTCAATGAGTGGTGTAAAAACATGTTTGAGTGACTGTGATACATCAGTGGGAAGCACTGACTGAATTATGTACAGAACTTCAGAGAAGGTGCAATAATAGTTAAAAAGAAAAGCAGAAATTCACTGATAAGCACCACTTGGGGGGCTGGTGTGGAGTGCTCTTCACCAGCCTCACTTCTTAACAGTATTCTTCTGATCTGTGAGTCTTCATGGTTTAAATCAGTGCTCTGTCAAAGTCACCTACTTTCTGAAACAAATGTTTTATTTATCTCTTCCTCCCCACTCCTTCTACTCTGAATCTGAATAAAACCTGCAGGAGCCTTAAGGCTAAATCATTCAGTGGGATCCACCGGCATTTTCATCCCCTCAGCTTATGATATCTGGATGACTTGTTAAGTATTTATAGTAAAGCACATCTTTGCATAGTATTTTAAAAATTCAGAAAGCCATATTAACTAAAATTAATAGTGCTGTGATTGACAGAATGCATTACGGTTGGAGCTGGACAAAAAGATAAAAACTGTTTGCTGCTAAAATCTGAGATTGCTACAGAAGTCTAGAATCTTCACCTGGAAGAAATTTTCACCGTCTCTTCTTGTGACACAGCTATAACCTCTTAATCTGCCAACTGTAAACAAAAAGCTGCTGTCTTGAAGCAGAAGCATTTCAGCTACATTTTTAAAAGTTTTTATTCTGTAATAATAAAACCTCCAAGAAATCCTATTCCAAAAAAGCTGTGTTTTGCTCACATTCAGCAATTTTTGAAAAAAAAAAAAATCACTACAGGAAATCACTACTTAATAAACTGTAACATAAATTAAAATTCTGAATGAAGTTGCCGACGCAAGTCTGAGTTGCGTTAGCATGACAGAGCATACTCAGAGTTGTGACCCTGGGACACTGCCTTCATAGGAGTTTTGACTACAGAAAGAATTAAAGTTGGTATCTCATGTCCTCAAGGCCTTTGCTGTGTTTATAGCTTCTACAGGTCAGTTGCAAAGCTAAGCTTTGCAATGGGTTTCTACCCTTACTTTGAAAAGGCACTAAGACTCTCTTTCCATTGCTTAAAATACACAAATACATACTTGGGCCAATATCTGCCATTTATTCTAAAAACAGTGGTGTGTATTCATATATTGATTCAGAATGCTATACTCTGAACAGGCAAGCTCATCATTGTGCTCTCATAGCACAGATGCTCTCAGACTTTGTCACCATCTGACTTTAGCTAGTCGTGCTCGTTCATCATAAAGCAACACAAGCAAAAATCTGCCTTAGGTGTTAGGATTTTAACGGTGAACTAGGTAAGCCACTTCTCATCCGCAAATCACGCCCTCTCCATTCAGTCCAGGGTTCTAAACTTCTCTAGATCTTTTGTTGGTTGCTCAGATTAGACAAAGAAACGGGGCGGACGGTGGGAGGAGTAAGGTGAATTAGATGCTCAGGTGGAGACAGATGCACATAGACGAAGCAACACAGGTGCTTTTCTAACTCATGTGTAGAATGAGCACTCGCGTCCTTTGAGTTGAGACTTCACATCATTTTCATTGCCTACAACATACGACTCATTTTTCTGAAGGAGAAACGTAAGTTCTTATTTTAGAAGGTGGTTTTGTTGTTGGTTTTGTCATGTAACTAAGATACAAATTAACATGAAAATGAACTAAGTCTTTTACTTCGGGTAGTACATATCTAAATCATGCATTAGCAGTATTCAGTTGTAAGAAACACATTTCTTCGTATCTGAGCAGATCTACCTAGAATTCTCTTTTCAGAATATCAGGCTTTGCACTTCTTAAGAGTACAGAAGACTTTCCTATGACTATTTTCTGTGATATTTTTAAACAGCAGTTAGGCATATCATCTGAATCTAAACTTGTATCATCAAGCAAATGCCACATAATGATCATTAGTTGTACAACAATGTAGACCTTTTGCTAACGCCTGTGGAGAAATATTTGTACTATAACCAGACATAGTAGGAACTATAAAATGGCAGATACAAGTTTTTGGAGTATTAAGTAGAATTTTTAAATCTTTTTTATTTTTCGAGACCAAAAAAATCTAGGCAAATAACCGAAATACTGAATAGTGCAGACTCAGTATACGGCAAATAAAAAAGCTGTGTAAAAGATGTCATTTTCTTTACGTATACAGAGCTTCAAAGTGAGCCGCTTTTAGAAATGCTGTTGTCTAATGGGGTTATACCTTATCAGTTAATGGATTGATGCCCTTTTCTTGACTGTTGTTTGGAGCTCAACTTTTCAATTTTTAAGAATATCAATACCTCTTCAAAAGAAAGTTGTAGAGGCTCTAAGTCAGGAAGGATTTTGCTAATTCTGTCAAAATACACAGAAAGAAAAGATACAGCACACCTACAAGTACAGCAACAGTATTTTGGTTCAGAGAAGTATTTTGGTATCGGTACACTGTTTAGGGGTAGATGATTTTTAATATAAGACAGAGTCCACTGAGAAAGTCAAACTTCTTTCCAGGAAAAAAGAAACCCACGATTTTGCTTTGTCTGGATTTCTGACAATTACATTTCATATCTCCAGGTTTTAGACTAATTTATGTATTTTAGGGGACGCCTGCACAGAGTATATCACAGGTCCTTTCTGTATGTGATACTGTGTCTCTAAAACAAGAGGATTCTGAGCAAACTAATAGACAGATGAAGCCAAACAAACAAATTGCTGTTATGCTAATTTCTGAAACAGATGGCTTTGATCCAGTATTAGCTAGCAAACGTAATTAATTGTCAATCTAACACAGATTCATGTATGTGTTTCTGTCATTCTGTATGTATAGAGCATATAGGGAAAAATCTGGCTGAGGATACTCCACCCACAGCTAAATTTATACACAAAGAACTGAAAATCAAAGTGCAAATTCTGCCATCCTTACTCGTAGCAGAGATTAGACCACTGTTTTGAAGTTTCAGGTACAGATCTTCAAAAAGCCTGAGATGCTAAGGCTATAGTCTTTCACTTTGTGGTAGAAATACCCTTGAAATTAATGCAAGTTGTATACATGGCTTGCAGCATGACAGTATAGCAGGTAAACCACCCTCCAAACTTTGAATTTTCCAGACATTAGGTATTTTACTTAGATGGCTTAGACTTTGTTACCTTTAACCAAGCTTACTGAAAAGTAAGTCAGTAAAAATGTAAATATTTTTGCATCCAGCCCCCTGACCAGGCCATGCAGCCGAGACTGTGGGTCAAATGCAGCTTTCTGAGACGTTCTGTCTTTGCTGTTGGCGTATCTTCAGCTAAATTTAGCCTAATGTTAAGAATGACCTACACAGCAAGGAAATAAACTGTTTGAAAAAATATAGGACAAAGCTTATGTTTAAGGGAAAGCTTCCCACAATGTTCTATTTGTGGCACACGATCATACATTTGTGTCACATCATCTTATCCTTTCCTGGAGCATTGATTGAAAAAGAGGCTTTTTAAGCTACTCAAAATTCTTCTCCCTAAGTCTTTACCGGCGCAGGTCGCGGACCTGGCCCTGGCCAAAGGTAGGGAAAGCACCCCCCAAGCAGGAGATCAGAACAAATCCCTCCCGCCCCACCTTGCCTGCCGCACTTTATTTATTCTCCCTTCCAAATCGTGAGGCACCTGGATGCACCGCGGCCCGGGGAAGGAGCCGAGCTGTGCAGACCCGCTGGGCGCGTCACCCCTGTGCCGGTGCTCACCTCCACACACCCATCCCCGGGCCTCTCCCCGACCCCCACGGGCGCCCTCTCACCCGGCCCAGCTGCCCCGCGAACACCCCCCCCCCCAGCTGCGGCTGATTCCGTCTGAGATAAGAAGCCCTTCCCCGAGCGCTTCGGCCCTTTCTCCACCCGGGCGCCGCCGCGGCCAAGATGGCGGCGCCGCCTCACGCCGCTCCGTAGCTGCTTGCGCGGCGCCCACGCCCGGTAGCGCGGGAGACCCCGTGCCCGCCGCCGCCACGTGCTGCCGTCGCGCGCTGCCCGGCCGCGCGTGTCTCGTGCTTTCCCGGCCGCAGATGATGCGCGTCCGAGGCGCGGTGAGGAAACAGCCGCCGAGCGCGCCCGGGGACGGACGGACGGCGGGAGGAAGGGGGGGGGGGGGGAGGGGCGGAAGCGGACGGGAGCGAGGTGCCGGCGGCTGCGGAAACGGGGAGGAAACCGGGAGCCGCGGCGGGGAGGGAAGGAGCGGTGCTGTTTACCCCCTTCCCTTCTGCATGGGCTCCCGGGGCGGGGGAGCCCGCCGCTCGGACCTCTCCCCGCTCCGGCGGCGGAGGCTGCGTCTTCCCTCGGGGCGTCGAGTGGCGCCGCCGGCGGGGATGCGGGGGGAGAGGGGGAGCCGTGCCGTGCCGTGCCCCCGGGGCCGCGCTCCGGGCCGGGCGGGACCGGGAGTTGGGGTGGTGCGGCCCGGCTGGCCCCGCCCCCCCCCCCCCCCTTTTCTTTTTTCCTCAGCCAAAGAAACGTGCTTTCAAAAAGCGGTAATTCTGCATCGTGTTTCCTACGCTTTTTTTTTTTTCTTTCTTTTTTTGGGAGGGGAAAGCTATTCGCGGGACTTTTCCCGGTCCTCCCCGCCCCCGGGGCGGCGGCAGCCGGTGCCGGCAGCCACCTGTGATGGGCGGGCAGGGGCTCGGTGAGAACCGGGGACGGGGGGTGGGGAAGGTGAAATGCACCCGTGGAATGACGCCGTGCAAAGGGTTTCTCTCGATTTTATACTTTTATACGTGGTGGCCAATTGAAGAGGTTCGGGCTCAATCTACTTGGCTGTGATTAGCACAATTAAAGTGTTTTTAATTAAATTTTTTACCCCTGACAGTATAGTTTTAATTGCATAATACTTAATGTGGAAGTTAGTGCTGGTTTTGTGGCCACAGCTTTTTCTTTTTTCCTGCGGTGGACTGGTATTATTAAGTATTCCCAGATAGTAAAAAGGTAAATTTGCTATAGTTGAAGCTCCTGTTTGTACTTCAGTACAACATAACATAATACAGCATAACATATCATAATACAACGTAACATAATACAACATAACAACACAATATAATATAACATAATATAAATATTGCTGAGTAAGTGTTATCAGCAAACGTGTTAGAATATATTTCTCTAAATATTTTCTTTGAGCGCTTTTGAAGTGTGATGGCACATGTTGAATGGGAGGTGTAGACTCACATGGGCTGTGGATACTTGGAAATAATGGTAAATCAGCTTTTAAACTTCCCCAAAGCAAGAGCAGGATCATTCATGTTGCGTTGCTTGTTTAGTTTATGGGTTCTTCAGCAGGTTTCCCACTGACTTCTTGGAAGGTCCTTGTATGCAATGGCACCCTCAGCACCATTTAAGGCTTCTATTGTCTCTTCCTATTAGTAGAAGGCCAAATAAGGCTATTTAACAGGTGCGTTGGAGGCTTAGTTTTGTGCCAGCACTTGGCCTTTTCTTGTAAAAAGGGCCAGGGAGAGCAATTGAGAATTTTTTTAATAAAATTAAAACAGTTCCTATTTTTTTTCCATTTAAAAGCTCCAGAACACTATTGGAAAGCTTAAACAAGAGCCCTGTTCCAGTGGTTGAGAAGCAGAACCTGCAACGTATTCAAAGCAGAAATGAAATTGATAGTCTAATTTTACTATCCACACTGAGTGACATACAAAATAGCGAGGAAGCTTAAATGATGAAAAGCAAATTAGGTTTTTAAATTAGGTAATGTTTGAAGATTGTTAGAGTATTCCTACATTTATTTAATAGTTAATATTCTGAGATGTTTTGGGAAAAAAAAGGAAAGAGAAATCATACCAAAATAACTTAAATGACATTTAAAAAAAAAAAATCAATTACAATGTGAGGTTTATTGCTATGCAGAGGAAGAAGCCTTTGCACAGAAATAAGCCCTTTGCTTTACTCCTATTGAACAGAAACACGTAGACTAAGGAGAAGGTGCTTGTTCAGCTTTGGCAATGGTCTGAGGGAGTTGAGATTCCTGCACTGTTACAGCTCAGCATTGCTAGTGAGATAAGTGGCGTGGGCACGTATGTTTTATCTCTATTTTAAAGTGCTTTTGAAACAGTTAACTTTTTCAGCCATAGGCAGGATAGGACTTTCTATATCTTTGTCTCAGTAAAAGAAAGAAATGCCTCAAATTTAGGAGCTTAAAATGACTTCTAAGTAAGATGTGTGCTATGGCATTAGTTAAGGCTGCTCTACCGATTCAGGGTACCCTTGTTTTGTGGAAGAAAAAAGGTGACACCCTACAGCTGTAACAGCCTGAAAGCTACAGGCAGGAGAGGAATCCAGTGGTGGCCCTGCAGCCTCTATCTTCAGAAATGGGCATGGGAGAAACATTGCTGTGGGCAGCTAACCCTTCCTGGGTAGTTAAAGGGTTATGCTGGGCTAATGTGTAGTGATCTAGCAGAACAGAATTTAAAAGCTTGTCAATTTCTATTAAATGTAAGAGGGTATTTGAAAGAGTAGAATTTTGGGTCCACATAGCTCTCAAAGTAACTTTCTGAAAGATGGCTCCTGATGACCACTTGGCAGAAGTAGTTGATGGGTATCTCAACAGGGCTTTGAGTTCTTTGCCAGTGCTGTGTTGGGGAGAGGTGCAAGTTGTTGATAGCAGATCATTTTTCTGTTTGTATCCTGGGATTGTGGGGGGCAATCCTTTTTTTTTTTACCCATTTTTATTTTGCCTAGGTATACATGGGGTTTTTACAGCTGGGAGTCAGCAACTTTTTATTAATTTTCTAGGAGTAGGTGAGTAGCAAATAAGTTCTTAAATAACTGTAGGTTGTGTCAGCATTTTTCTTTGCTTGTTTCCATCAGCATTAACTAAGTGTTACTGTTCAAATCAGCCCAGTAACAGTTTTGAAGAATGGCAAAAGTAATGAGAATGGATGTATTTTCATGGACGGGTAGTATATAAGAGGAAAGAGGTAAAACCTTAATATTGCCAGTTAAATTCCTATTATCTGTAACTGCCTCTTGGCCTTAAGGGCAGTTCATACCTAATGGTAAAATCTGTGTGAAATCACATCATATTTTTATCCTGGCCTAGCTGCCTGATAAAAGAAAAACATATGGAATATGGCCTTATTGGTGTAGCAGTGTATCATGATCCATTTATAGTAGCTGTGGATTTGTTCAGGATGAATGGGACGAGTGTATAGTAATTATAATTCTGCCTTTGTAAGAATAATACTGTCCTAGGCAGAAAAGAGAGAGTGTCTCACAGCTAATGATAAAATATGCCCGTCATACAAAGTTAAATCTCTGTGGTATTTTCTTGACGTTTGTTCAGTTTTTGAAGAATTTGGGTGGAAGAATCCTGCGTGCAAACCACAAAGAAGTACAAACGATGTAGGACTAAAAAGCAAGCCGAAAAATCATGACTGAACTTGGTAACAGTGACAGAATAATTGTGGTCACTTCCAATTAGCCTCTTTATTTCACAGTACTAATTCAGATTTTTCTAAGAAAGTATATACGCGGGTGCTTTTTTAATTAGCTCTCCTTGATTTTTCTTACATATCTTAATTAAAAGTTTGGTTGTAGTAGTTAATTATGATGTACTTGTTTAGCCTTTTGTTTAGGCTTTGTTCTGTTTATGAATGCTGCCTTCGAACTGCATTGCTCTTACTCAAACATCTTGCATGATAGTTTTCCTTGGGGGTTACGGAAATGATAATCAGCCTTATGCTTGCTCTGTTTCCAGGTGCCAGTAAGAGAGGCTCTTTGGAAACGAAAGCTCAACAAACAGACACTTTGTTTTGTGCTGTGACCTGGTCCAGTTTGTCAAAGAAGGCGTTTTAAAGCATTGAAGTGCTTATCACTAGCAAGAACTGCTGGTGAGATTTTTGTTTCCCGTTTGGTTGGACTACAGAGTTCTGGTTTCAGCAGGTTCTCTGGTGTGGAAAGAGGGTTATAGTGTAGGATCTAAATATGTCTCATACTTCTTGTGGCCTTTTTTATCTTCTGTCAGTTTCCTTTTTTCTCCCCAAACTGTTTACAGCAAGCATAGCATAGAAGCACAGAAAACTTTTTAACCTCTTGTGAAAAGAAATAACATGTCAAATATTAAAGTATATTAGTGGATTCAAAAAGCAATTGACTTGTGAACCAGGCTTGGTGAACCATTTTATTCACAATGTCTTTTCATTACTTATTCAGATAATTGATGCAGTGTTTGAAGTCCCTGAAGTGCACAGAAGCATCTGCAATTTCATTGACATAGTAAACTATTTTTAAAGAAGTAACGTACTTCTGTATCCTCACAATAGAGAAGATATGCACCCTTTGTTTCCATAATGATTTAAAGTTAATGCATGGGAGACTGTGCTTGGGATTTCCATAAATTAAGGATTTTTTCCCACCTTTCAACAGTTGGGTTTTAGTACTGAAAAACAAGTGCAGTTTCCATGTAGGTTTTGTATGACTTCAGTAAAAATAAGTGTTTGGGTGTTCTGCCCCAATTATAAAAAGTAATAATAATTAATGGTATTATTTGTATAACTGCTGATACCTCTCCAGTGTAAGAACACATTGAACAGATGCCTCCTATTGCCATCCACTTCAGTATGTTTACTGGTGCTTCACACAGCATAGGTCATATTCTTGTTTTCGTGTTTCTAAGTGCTCCTATAGCCTCTTCCTTCTGAATGCAGTCAGCTGCTCCCTGATTTGGTTTACACGCTCTTAGTGTCTCCCTCGGGTTCTCTCCATTCACCCGTCTTTCACAACAGTCTCTGCAAGCTTTGTTAATCAGCTCATCCATTTGCATTAGAAGGTTTGGGTTTTTTTCCAGTGCAAGAAAAATTGTTTGCACCCCTCACTGCTTGCTGTCGTTCTTTAGTTTGGAGCAAATCTGTCCCTGTTTCCTAGTTTATTATCAAATTTATCAATTGCTGTACTTCTGGATAAGGCTATGCTTTTCTGTGGATTTTTTGCATGTGTGTCCATCTATGTTATCTGGCCCCTTGCCTGCCTTTATAAAAAAAAGCTTACTTTTTCTTCTTGATTGATTTCTTCCACTTGGCTCCTTTCATTTTCTTCACTGACTAGTAGTTTTGTCACTTCTGGGATTTCATGCACTATTTCCAACACAGTTGACTTTATTTGAACCATTGTCCTCCATACTTCCGTGCAATGTATAGCTAAAGAATCTTTGCGTCTTGCTGCTGTTCAGGTTTGTCTGCCCTTATTTTTTATATCTGACTTGGGCACTCTGTCTTGCTGTAAAATAAATATCTATATGCTGATGCTCTCTTACGGGTAATGCATAAGCAGTGGATTTCCTGACCTTCCCAACAAGCACACATATACCATTTTGTGTTTACTTTTTTTACAAATGTATAACTTGAAATTTCTTCTAGCAGGTATTTTTACATCTCCCGTCCTGGATTTTGACATACTTGCCAGTTTCTTTACTTGCAGTAACCTGTGTGAAGCTACCTTTGGCTATGCTGTTGCCCATTGCTTATGCAGAACCCCAGATTCTCGAAGGTATATAAAAATGGTTATTATTTAATAGAAATACTTGTATTGGTGGAGCTTTCTAGGTCAAAAGAGGAGGCCAGGCACCCTTGGGGCAAAGAAACCTTTGCCCATCTCCTGTGTGCATTGCTCACTAAAATTTCAAAACCTCATCTTTCTGGAAGGCTTGTCCTGCCAGCTTACAGGATCCTGAAGCCCACCCTCTGCTGTAGTGGTAGGTTACAGAAGATTTACCTCACTCCCTCATGCATGTATATTTATGAAAGTAATAATAGCCCAGCTCATCTGCTCCAGCTTTTTGAGGGATATGAGTTAAGAGGTGGCTGGCTCTTGTGCAATTGCCTGTGGGCTTGCAGAAGGGTGGCTGCTGTGCTGCTTAGGGGCACATGCAGATAGAGCTTGCTTGCTCTAGTTCAGGTTGTACTGTAGAGCTGTATTAAGCACCCATGGCTTTATAGAGAGGTTATTACTTTTTCCAGATCTGAGATTAGCAGGCTTAATTTACAGGAATTGTGATGCACAGCTGATGTGATACAAAGCTGTTCCGATACTCAGGCTCTTATTTCCAGGTCTGTCATTTGCCAACAATTTTTTATTGTTATTCCTCATTCAAGTAGCTGTGGTTTTGAATAGCTTGTTTGTGTTTTTTTCTAGTTTCCTAAGAAAAGTCCTTATCATATCCTGCTTGTTTGTTGGTTGTGTATTCCTTGCTTAATAGCTTTCTAACTCACTGGCAAGTCTTGAATGGATGACAGCAAGGTGGAAGTTTTGAAAATGCTAAACAGCTATGAGCTTTGCAAAAATCAAACATCCACGAGGAAATTTCATTTGAGTTCATCTCTTAAATGGAAGGGAATTGCACTGCAGTGAAACTGAATGCTGAAACCTTGGAGAAGCATTGCATCCATGGGGCGAGGTTCCTCTTAGCAGCCTTGATAATGCAGGAGATTTTCTTCCATGCTATGATGGGAAAAGATAAAGCACTTTGTATACACTTACTGACATCCCAGGTAGCATCTCATAATCCAGGCGATTTACTTTTTGCTTGAATTGAGATGCCTGTTGTCTGTTGGTGTTTGCAATACTAGCCTTTCTATTAATGTACTCATTGCTGAATTTGACTGCTTTAGAGAAAACATCAGCTTTAATTATGTCTTGAAAGAGTCATTCAAATACCTCTCCTTGTGAGTTTCCTCTTGCTCATTGCTCCATGCTATGGTTTGTACTGAGCTCACTGGAGCTCTTCTCAGGCTCTCACATAAGCAGAGAGCTTATGGCAGCACCAGCTCTGTTCTTTGCTCTCTTGCATCTGCACTTTGACACAGCTGCAGCCAGATGAAATTAATAAGCACAATAGATGAAAGTGGTCAAGGAATCAAAGATTAAAAAGAGGTTGGTAGAGAAGGAAAAAATGGCATTTCCTGAAGTTAGTAGCATATTGAGCAGATTGGTTTGAGTGGTTTGTTTTGCCTTTTTCCGTTCTCAGGAGGGACTGTGGTATTTGACCAGAAGAGCGGATTCTGGAAGAATGGTGTGTCTAGAAGGAGAACTAAACCTGAGCTTGCAGGAAGATGTCCTGGACATGACTGCATGTTTCATTCAGTGCTAGGATGTGTCTTTAATGTCTTGTAGTCCCTCTGACCTGCATAAATCTGCTGTGTAGGTTGTTCCTGCAGTAGTCAGCTAAGAGATCTCAGAGCCCTGAGTAGGATCTGCATAGGTAGGAAGAACCAACAGGAATGACCCAGTGGTGTATAGTAGCTTGTCCTAGCAGTTGTGTGGTCCAGAGGAAGGAGCAAGAAGATCTGAAGCAACAAATACTGTATATTTGCAGTGCGTGGTGGGCACTACACTGGCTGTGAATAATGTGGAGATGTTTTATTCATTCACGTGATCTGTGAAGCCTTTTTTTCCCAGTAAGTCAGAGTCCTATGATCTCAACACTAACAGGACAGCCAAATTTCCCTCTTCACCAGTGGGACCTTAGGAGGAAGAGAAGTTGCTACTCCACATTTCCTGCAGCTGGCGGTGTGACTGGAGGGGTGAGGAACTTGCTTTTCAGCCCAGATACATTCTTCTGGCAGCAGAAGGGAAAGAAACTGATGCCAGACTTCTCTCCTCTTGTCCTCTGCTGGTATGTGGGGGAAGATATTAAGGTCAGCCTCAGGCTCCGTGTGCTGTGACAGCGTAGGTTGTTCCCTTTACACAGATGGTCGAGCTAATGAGAGTACATTGCTGAACAGAGTTCTGAATCAGGGTTATTAACACCCAGAACTAACCACCCTTTATGGAACGACATAGTTAAATCTGTAATACTAGGATGCTGCGTGTAGTACAGACACGTTTTGGATCTGTGTATGTGTCAGTACATCTAACCAGTCTTACACTACAGGTGTTTGACTGTCAAAACTCCCAACCCTATACTTAAGAGATGTATTGCTGCCTGTTTTTCCATCCACTTTCTCAAGGGTATAGTGGTCTCCTTAGAAAGTGAAAGGCTGGGGTTTTGCCCTCCAGGTCCCAGTCCTGAGCTTAAGTGGAGTGCCTGGACCAGGGCTGGTGGTGGAGGCTGCCGGTGGGACTGATCAGGGCACTCAAGACTCAGGAGCACACCTGGCAGTGGCATGGCCCCAGGTCTTCCTCCTTGTTTGACTCCCTGAATCTCATGCTGCTCTCTGTAGACTGTTCTACTGGAAACCTGTTTGAAACTTTGCCAGGTTATGTTGCTTACGCAGCACTGAACAATGCATTTGGGATCCTCTTGTAGTATGGCACTGTCATCTGCTGATGTACTTTTTTTTTTACTTTTCTGTTAACCTGTCAGCTCTGATGCTCAGCAGTCACACTTTAATAGAATGGTTAGGCTGAGTTCATGGACAGGATAAGAAAGTGCTGATGAGCAAATTGGGTATACTGGAGCATCTGGCCTGTCCCTCTTAATCTGAACCTTACACGCAGTCTCCTGTGTAGAAATTGTGAAGTTTTTGTGATTTCTTAAATAGCTTAATAAAACCTCCATTAAGCCTGATTGCAGTGTTTTTAAAACTATTTCTATCAGGGTCTTGTGGAAGCATTTGGAGCAAGATATTGCTGTGTACACTTAGAAGTTTTTTTCTCCAACATAATTTTTAGTATCTGGTCTTATTTTGGTTTGTGTAGTTGATGTGACTATCTGTGATATTTTTTCCACTTCATTCATTGCTTAAAAGCTTATGAAACATGTGAAATAGCATCTAGTTTTGACAGGTTTTTTAAAATAAATTACAATTTTATGATACAGAAGGGAAGGTTGGCCCTGCTTTCCACATGGAACAGCAAGTGATGATATTCAGGAAGTTCATTACTTGAGGAAATTTTGCATCTGTCAGCATCATGTGCAGAGCTTCAGTCTTTATCAGGGATGTTGTCAGTCTGTGGTGGTGTGGGCACAGGCCTTGTGTATGAAGGCTCTTGTTGATGAAGGCTGTGGTCTTGCAGTTAAGTCCTGACTGATGCCAGTGGGAGGAGCAGAAGAAAATGTTTGGTGTGCGTGAAGTTATCTGGGTTGCTGGGTCGTATTCTGTGCTAGTAGAAGTTTTCTAAGCATCAGAGTCTTCATGCACTATCATATGGCAGCTGAGAAGTGACAGAATCAGGAATAGATGAAGCCATGTCATCATCCATCAGCCTGGGATAGTCTCTGATCCAGCTGAAGAGGGTGGCTTGCTAAGTAGATGGTAGCACCTAAATAATTGGCCTCATTCTCAGTGTTGACCATCTTCCAGTTACCAGTGGGGCCAGTGGGAGTAATTGGTTAGTAGTAATTGGTATCTTAAATTTTAAATAGTGCCATTAACCTGAAAGGTCACGAGCTGAGATTTCCGCTACCAAACCACATCATTTTGTGGAGTGCATCTATGTTTTGACCAAAAGCAAAGCATCATCCAGTCAATAGACATTGAAGGACATAATCTGAGGACGGAGAACACAGACGTGCTGTAGGGATTTTGCCAATTGTTGCAAGTAGTTGAAATTTCATATGAAAATGTTCCACGGCATCACTGGTCTCTGGTTTTCCCTTACCCATGGAAAGTAGGACCTCTACCACCACAGAAAATCTAATCTCTTATTTTACACCATTTAAAAGAGTAAATATGATCTTTGCTTGCCAGGTGTATGTTAGTTTTGTGCTCTCCTGAAACATTTTTTTGAAGTGAATTTTTCTGGTTTTTTGCTTGGTACATGCTCCTGTAGGTGTTAGGGCTACAGAAACTTAAAAATAGAGGCCTGTTTTGTTTATTAGGTGAGTGTAAAGTTCCTTCACTGTTCGATGTCAGAAGAACAATTAAGTTTTATCTGAGCAGAGCAGGGTGTCCCTAGATGCAGGTTACAACGCATCCAGTGATACTATTAAAAGAAAGATCGTTTGTTGTTGCATTGGGGAATCCTTATAAAACATCAGGAAAACTGCCTGGAAGAATATAAATGTGTTCAAGCAATGGAGTGAAATACTCTTAAACTGCAGGGTGATGGTCTGTAGCTGGATAGGCTTCCAGAGTAGCTGTTTTGATGTGATTGTTGTTTTTTTGACAGTCATAAATTGGATGTACTAGAACCCTTTTTTTGTGGCTTCTGCTGTTTGGAGTTATAGTCTAGAATCAAAGGTGCTGTTATTAGAGAGCATCTACCTGAGAGTTTATGAAATAAACACGAGTGGGTTTTTTCTTTTGATGAGTATGTGGTTTACATGCTGTTACGCTTTTACCATTTACAGATCGCCGTAGTTGCGCACAGTTTGTGTAGCTGTTAGTGGTGCGTATAGTCTGGCATTGTGTCTCAGTCTGTGATGTGGTTCCCTGGACCCTCTGAAGCTTAGCTTCCTGGCATTGCTACTTGTACTCAAGAACGGCTGTGCTGAGTTGCACCAAGGATTGTACCGTGGTGATAAGAGCCCCTAGGGTGACTGAAGTTCAGGTAAACTTGCATCTAGGTGAGTGTCAGCTGGAGACTGTCTGCCTTGGTCACCTGGCCAACCCATAGTGGGATTGGTCTGACCAAAGATGGACTTTCTACCTGGGCTAGGCTCCATTGGTGGTCACTGGAGATCTGCCTAACACATAGCCAGTGAAGCCAAGAGCATGTTACTCTGAAGGAGATTCCTAGAGCAGGACAGATGAATGGTGCCTTGGAAGTGACCATTTCCCATAACTGCCTATACAGGGGAGTTTGGAGAGATTGTTTCACCTGCAAATGAGTAACCTGAGGTGAGGTAAATTCAGCCATGCTACCCTAGGACTGATGGAGTTCATCCTGTCATGTACTGGAAAAAAAAGAAAGCAGCCTAGCTATGGCTTCACCTTTCTCTTACCTGCCTATTGAGTTAAGTCAGTCTGAAGTAGTGAAGAGAACATATTGCCTGTGGCTGTGGCAGTTCAGAGCGAAAGTAAACATGCTCTTGGGTGCTAACCTGCCAGCTTTTCCAGCTCAGCTGTACAGATCCCTTGAAACCCAAGCACCAACTATGTATTGCTTAGTGATTGTAACCAGTTGTTTATTAGGAATTTTAGCCTTCACACAATTTTTATAGCTACTAACATATTTTGAATGGGCCTCTTTTTAAAAAAAAAGTGCTAAAAATATGCATTGTTCTTCATCTGCCCTACTTTAAAGGAAGCTAAAAATCATCTGCTAAGTTATGTCTGACATCTTGCAAAGATGAGTTTAAAGAAAACTATAAATGCACATGGAAATCTGTGAGAATTGGTTAGGAAAACCTTAGGGCTTCCCAAGTAGTCTAGACCTTAAGGCACTAGCTCTGTGAACTGTAGAGAGCAAGAAGGGGAGCCACGGATGATTTTTTTTTTTTAGTTGCCTTTCTTGAGCCCCTTCCTGCTTGTGAGTCAGTATGGAGGGTTCAAAGTTAGCATTGGTCCTTTATTAAATATTGTCTGCTCTGCTTTTTCTTTCTTTTATGCTATTTGGTTTTTACCTTCTTTATTCTCCTTGCTGTAATAAACTTGTTGTTCTTGTGATCTAAATTATACACTACAGAGTTGTATGAGGCATGTTCATGAGGGAGTTGTTTATTCCCAAATTTTGGAGTGTCTTATTGGGGCATCTTCCTTAACCCTTATTTCTCAAGGAGTAGAATAAAATGTGTACAGAGGAAGCTTTTCACAAGTCCTGAGACTTGCAGATACAAGTGTAAGCTTTGGAGTGTGATGCAAGCTTGATTTTAGTTAAGCCATCTTAAATGTTCTTTTTTCCTTTCAAGTGTCCAGCATTTGGGGTAGGTTGCAGGATAGGGTTGACCCAAGATGTGATTGTGAGGTTTTTTTACTATATGAAATTGTAATACTTATTTACATTGTGCCTCTTGTTACCAAAATACTCTGTGTAAGTGCCAGCTGTTCTAACAAGAATTGGGACAATTAATAGCTCTTGACACTTCCTATTGTCTTTATTCTCTAGTATCTTCCCTGGTCTGCATCCTTTCTGTGTAATTGCAAGTTGCAGGAGACATGACCCTCCTGCATGCTTCTTGTTGGTCTCCTTTGATTCCTATTGTACCTCTTTTCTTATCCAGCCACCTCACACTCTTCCCCGGATCTTTTTCTGATTGCTGTCTCAAAGCTTGGAAACATCAGCACATTAATCCCCCTTTCAGGTTTATCTTTGTTCTTGTTATTGATATTATTTGGCCTGAGTGCAAGGTATATAGTACGCTGTATTACAGATGGGGTTTAAAGTGAATCCATCAACTTTTCTAAAATTAGGTAATGCTGGTTGAAAGACCCTGCTCCCATTTTTGTGAGGGTTTTTGTGCTCATACATAGGCACATTAAAAATGGCTGAGCTCATGTAAATCTCCCTGGTAAGTCTAGACTTCTTCAGTGTCTAGGTCCTTCCATTATTTACAAGTAAATACATTTTAAAAATGCAGTCATAAATCTTTGAAAACATCTTCATTTGTGCTCGGTTGAAACTTTGCTAACTGTATTATACAAAATTGACAGCAATGTAGAAATGTTTTAACTCTCTCTGTAGGTAGGCCTGAATTCTGCTTGTAGCGATAGGAAAGCAAGCTGTAGAATTTAGGGTGTCTGATGTTGAATACAAGTTTCAATACTTCGGAAAGGAAAATGAGATCAGGGGACTAAAAAGCATTGAGTTGCACAGTCCTGAGCCAAAAGTAAAAATTGTGAAAGGGGAAAAGAATTGCTGGTATCTTCTTGCTGTGTTTACCTGTCACATATCCAGCCTTTTGCTTTTCAGCCTTGCAGCACTCACTGGGTTCTTTAAAATATATTGAAAATTGGCCAGGCAACACGTAATGTGTGATGGAGTGTATGTTTTGAAAGCATCAGTTAGGAGCTGAGAGAGGAGCATGGCCAAGGTGCCAAGGACATCGCTGGCCTTCGGGTGTGCTGGGGAGATGCTGAATCATCTTCTCCAAACCCTTCTTGCATTGCAGCAGAGATGCTGGCCCACCTTCCTGGTGGCCTACACCCTGACATTCACAGGAAAACTTTGCAGCGTTACTTGCTGACATAGGTCTGTGCCTAAATCTGTGTGGATGCCCAGCTCTCACTTCTGAAAATGAGGATGTAGTTCCTATCACTAAGACTTCTCTCACCATCACAGCTATTTACATCTATTCATTTTGTTACCTCTGTGCTCTGGTGTGCCCTGGAGAGTTTTGTTCCAGTCTCCCGGCGTTCAAACATAAGTATCCACAGTGGGATTTGCAAATACATGTGTCTTTGGAAAATTGGTGTTTGATACTTAGAGCAGCTATGCAGCATCCAAATTACACATCTCATAAGGCATGAAAAAGAAAGTGGGCAAGCAACATTAAATAGCATATTTGTGCAAAAGCAGCTGAAGTGTGATTTCTGTGGGAACTGTGACTACTTGCCTAAGCTTCATGTATCTAAATTCCTCATTTAGGATGGTAAGTGTATAGGAGGATTTTTCATCTGATTTTGCATCTAATGTCTTTTCATTCCAGACCTCTTTAAGGAGCTAGATCTGATCTCCACTCTTGTTTGGTTTTTTTTTCTGGGCACAAATCAAGAAGGTGATAATTTTTCCAGGTAGAGCTGTGGCATATTTAATCTCCCTGGCATCCAGAGGAATCTCAGTGCACCAGACCATACACTGCATCAGCAGCAGAGCTTGTACAGCTTGTCGGTGGGGTCCACAGCAGGGGCAGAAGAGGAGGGAGGGACGTGTTCCTGTGTTCCTGAGAGGATCATCAAATAAAAGAGAACAGTAAAATCTCCAAAGCATATCAGTCATCTCTTTCACTTATTTCCTCAAAAACTGTATAATGTTTCAGCCTTTTTTTGTAGGTAGTGTTTTATTATCATGACTTATGTATTTTGTAGTGAAACCTTAAAAATTGGACTGTCCTTCTCCTCAAATGCATGAACTCACTAACCTTAAAGAGCAGTTGCCTGAAGAACATTCTCAGTATCATACAAGGTTAGTCTCTATCACCCACTCCTGCTTCATTTCCACAGGGCAGTTGGTAGGGTGTTTTATTTTGCTGGCTGCTCTTTAAACTATCGAGTAGCTAAACAAAACTATGTTGTTATTTATATATATACTTGATTGTAAGCTGTTCAAATAACAGTGGGGAAAAAACCTCCCTGTACAGGTGAGTAACCTGTTCAGCCCTCCTTTTCCTCTGTCCTGCTGATCCATTGCGTGTCCTGCGCATATGTATAGAGAAGGGCCATCTGCTTAATTGAACTGATAATTTTTTTGTTTCCATTGTCTTCCCTGAAGTCAGACTTTGGGTTAGGTTCCATGAACAATTTGGCCCTTGCTGTTCCACTTGAGACTGTGACTTTCAGCATCGCTGAATTGCATGTTTAGCTTTTCACATTTTGTTATTTCCTGCATCGTTTTAAAATAGTTCATTCCTGTGTGTACCTTCGTAAGGAGTTTGCCCCGCTTTGTGTTCCCTTTTACTTCCATTGCTCTTTAGTTATTCATGCCATGAATTTGCTGGTGGTATAGGTGGTGGAGGACGTTTTAAATTATTATGAGATCTGCTGATGAAAAGGCTACGTGTGAGCTCAGTGTTGTTAAAGATAGTGTTGATGTGATATCTTGAACTGGAGACTGTTTCCGCAGAGGTTCTTGAATTACTGCAGAGGGCAAACCCTAGTGCTTGCCTTGTGTAATGTCCTTTCCCAGCCCGTTCTCTCCTATTAAATCATTTTGTAGTTCAGATCTATCTCTTTCCTTTCTTCCTCATTCACCTGCACCCTCCCATCTGTCAACAAAATATTCTTTGATCAGAATTAAATATTAACTTTACAGGAGGAATATCTTGGAAAAGAATGACACATTTCTAGGCTGAAATGTTTTGTCTTTTGGAAGAGTGGAAAATGAGGTGATGGAAAATGGCAGATTTTAGTTTGCAGGCAGCAGCCTTTAAATGGTTTGCTGTAATCATATTAGGATAGAATTAAACTGAGTTCTTTATTTTGTACTGCAGTGAAATAGGGCTGTTACTGATCATTTTCTCCTCCCTCTTGGTTTGATTAGTGTGAGAACTGAAGCAGCAGAAATCACAGGAGTTTTGCAGCAGTGCACAGAGAAACTGGTGTGAGAGGGTCCAAGTTTGGAGTTTTGTGTCCTTGCACATGAGAGCTCTGGTGCTTCCCTAATAGACTGAAAATGAGACCACTGCTGCTTTATAAGAGATCTGTTCTAGCCACATTGCTCTACAGCTTGGCAGATGGTGGCATCTGAATGGTTTCATATTGATTGGATGGATTTAGCCTCAGGGTAAGAGGAGTGTGGGTCCTTAAAGATGCACTTCTAGATTTTTTTTTTCCATTTTATGTGGGGAAAAAAGTGTATTTATAAAATACTTGTGTTTAGACCAGAGGAGCGTGTGGTCATCAAGCCACTGAAGTTACCTGGAAATAAAGTCCTTAAATAGATTATCACAAAGACCAAAAGGCCACGAAGACTTATTTACTAAATGATTACGTTTTTTCATTAGAAGAAAGTGACACTTTTAATTAATGTTCAAGGCATATGGTGAATGAGAAAATAAGCTTATTTCATGCAAACAGAAATCGATGCAAATAACCTTTCTCCTCAGATAAAAAGGGATGACTTGAAACTCAATACATATTCAAGGAGGTTAAGTCATTACTGCATCACTTAAATATTAGTTAAAGGCCAACAAAGAAATTCACTGCTCTGCATCTACTTACTCAGCAAGGATTGCTATAAATGAAAGAATTAGATGATGGTACTTTGTAGATGATAAATCTGAGGAAGCCCTTGTCCATATAATACATTTATTCTTTAACCTCAGTAAATAGAGTGGGTAGTTGCCAGAGATGCCTTAATTCTCCAGCGATTCATCCCAGCTGGTAAAGACGTTGTGATGCTCTTTGGTTATTGCTCTCTCACACCTCTGTTTTGTGCTTCAGTCTTCTAAATGTTGTTTGGAAATTCTTTGGTATGAAGTGACTTTTCAAGTGTGCTTGTACAGCACCTAACACAAAGATCCCATCTCATGCAAGGCTGTGGGTGCTGCTGTAGAGCATTGAGTGAATTCATATATTTCTAGTAATGGAAGTATTCCTTGAGGTATGTGACCTTAAATAAAGCAGAAAAATAAAACTTAAATATCTTGCAGAAAGAAGAATGGGGGCAGGTTGGTAACTTGGGAGCTGTTGGAAACTGAATCTTTGCCGTGTATTTAAGCAACAGTGGTTTCATAAATGAATTGAAGCCAAAATACGTCATAGCAGTGTCTTACCAAGTTGTCTTCAAATTTGCTTGAAGGTGTAGTTCATGTTTCTTAACAGACTCTACCCACATGTGAATTATTTACGTACTAAATTTTCTTTCCATGAAAGAGCACTGTCGTGCTGAACTTAATGCTAATTTTGTTTCTTCTGCAGTACAGACCATTTCTATGGGTGTGCTTTCCCTTTTAATTACACTTTGTTCTCACAAGTGATCGGATTTATCATTTAGTTCCATTTTTGCTGAACTAATGCTCCTGTAGAAAATTTTAAGGTCCCTTTAAAAAAAAAAAGGGTGGTAGAAGTTAAGTGACTTTAGGGGTTTTGTGGGGGGGCTTGCGTCTGGGGAGGAAAGGGCATAAAACAGTGCAGAAATTTTTTTTTCCTCCTGCTTGGTACGTGTAGGGGGGATTTAAGCTGTATATCACATCCAGCAGCTATTCCAAGAAAAATCTTTAAGATGGTTACTTGAATCTGTGTACACTGCCCACCTGGTGGTTATGGAGTGAACTGTTACTTTAAAGAATAGTTTAAACAACAGCCATGTTTGGGGCAGGCTAATCTTGCAAAGAGAGCAGTACATATAACAGGAGTCTACAGTGTGATAAGGGGAAAATTCAGCTCACTGACTAGATGTTTTAATGTGCGAACTCTAGGGAAATAACATATTGACTATTCTGTTGTGCGCAAGAAAATTGAAGAACCCTTTGCAGACAGAGGGCTTGCAAAGGATTCTTTCTGTTTCTCTTAACCAAAATCTGTGGCAAGATGTTTGAAATCAGCAGGACGCTTAATGCTGCTTTGTTAAATAATGAGGTAATATTTTGTCACTTTTTCTGGGCAGCATCTGTTTTTTTTCTCCTTTTTCATATGTTTGTGAAGGATTCAGTTTAATCTTAGGAAAGTAAGAGATTTTTTTTTAAAAAAATCATTCTTCAATTTATTATTTTTTTGCTTTTGATGCTTTTGGAGAATTGGGTTGTCTTTTATTTGCGGTTTCAATCGGCTGCTGTTGCCTAGGACATTATGCCACGTAAGGCTTCTAAACTGCACAGAGTAGGTAGTTATTAACGCTGAATTGGCTTCTGGTATAGTCCATCTGGGCTCTGTATGAGAGAGCTTGCTAGCGGCTACTGATGCTAAGATACCCGCAACCTTTGGGATGTATGCGTGGTGGAGAGGGGCTCAATGATATGAGATCACTTCTTTTAAGGGAAACTGTCATTAATGAGTCAAGAAACTGCTCATTTATGGTAAGGAGAGGGAGGGGGGGGCTGGGAAACAACCCTGTGATTTCATTTTGATATTGGATTAGCTGCTTAAGACAAGTTTCTTTTTGTGGGGATGGAAGATTGCATTAAAAATATGCTTTGCTCAGGGGCTTGCTGGCTGATGCTGGAGGGACTGTGTTGTTGAGAATCCGATGCTTTTACAAATGTCACGACCGTGATGCGGTGGTCAGTCCCTTACCCTGAAAGACAAATGGTACTATTGGAAACACGAGAATAAGGTTGACTTTTTCAACAATAGGATTCTGCCTTTGTCTTTACAGAGAGAGGCCTCTGAGGACGTTTTGAACGTTTGTTTTAGTGTTCCTCGGAAAGACTGCATGTGTGGGGTGCTTTGGGGAGAAGTGGTCAGTGTGCAGAGTACCTGGATTTCTAGACGGATAAGATAGCTAATTTTTTAGAGGAGAAGCGTGCAATGATTGTTTCAGAAAAATGGCTGAATCTTTTGATATGCATAACGAATTTATAGTAACAAAGTAGGCTGAAGTTGAAAAGACTTAAAAATAATTTCTGGATGCCTTCTTCGGTGTTATTAACCCCTGAAGAGACCTTAAGTAAAAATTTGCATTACAAATCTAACTTTAATATTCGATGTGTATTTGCACAAGAATGTATGGTAATATATGAGCTCTGTAGCATTTTGATGCCTGTGTGTTCACTCTAGTAGGTCACTTAAATATTTGAGGTAGGAAATCTTTCTTACGAGCTAGTTCTAGCTTTACTAGTTTTTACCAAGCTACAAACGTGCTCAAAAAGATTCGTGGTGAGAGAAAATCCTCTGCAGCCTTTCACATTGTTCATATTTTAATTGAATTCATTGCTCATTCCACAAATAGATTGTATGATGTTTTTTGAAATGTGATTTTTCTCCTTGCTTGGTCTGGCTTTGTAGCTAGATTTTTATAAGCTGACTATTTAATATGTTTTATTGGTGTTTAGTCTGTGTGTGTGTTTGAGGGTGTCTATGGTTGAAAGAAATTTAAAATGTACAGAATGTCAGTTCAGAGCTTAGCAGTTCTGAGGGCATATTTACACTCTGCAAAAAAAAACAAACAACTTTTCAGAAGAATTATTTTCTGATTCCATATTTTCAATTATGGTTTTGGTGGTTTGTAGCCAGGCTTTCTTTCTCCAGGAGAGAGCTAAGTGAGCTTATTAACGTGGCCCATCCTAGCTTTCTCCGCTTCTAGCTCTTACATTTAAAAATGCTTGCAATGATACTGAATTTTTAAGGAAACATATTTGACTGTTGAAATAAATGTGTGAATGGTAAAATCAAATTATTCGTGTGTATGTTAATGGAGTGATGCTTGGTCTCTTTCATTGAGATGAACGTAAATTCAAGGTTAGTTGCAATTACAGGATGCCTTGCCTTGTTACTTTGCCCAAAACATGCTTTAGGAAAATAACTCCAAGTAAGAGAAATAAATGAATGCCTCCTAACTTGTGAGAATTTTTAATAAACTTGCTGAGGTTGGCAGAATGTATAATATTGCTCTTTGGAAGTGAAGTTTTGTTAGTTTGTCAGTGGCAGTGAGTGGAGGATTAATGAGTGTGCATTGTTAAGTTAAGCATGTTCCTTTCTGAGGCTGGGGGGGGGGGGAGTCCCGGGGGGAGGGGGCGGGTCCCGGGGGCGCGCGCGCGGAACGATCGTTTCCCGCCGCTTCCCCCCCGGCGCCCAACAATGTTACCGGGGCCCCGCCCCGCGCGCCTTCCCGCCTTCCGCCGGCCACGCCCACCCCCGCGCCGCGCCATTGGCCGCGCGACGGGCGGGAGATTCCTTAAAGGGGCAGGACCCCCCCGGGCAGGACCCCCCGTTTCCCCCCCCCCCCGGCACCGGGCTGGAAACAGCCCCGGCAGGAGAGGTTGGAGGGGGGGGGGTCCGGAGTATTGGGGCGGATCCCGGGGGGTGGGTGGGATCGGGGTCACCCTGCGGGGGGGCCCCTTCTGTGGGCGTCACTGGGGTCCCCCCCTGTATGTGCAAGATCGGGGTCCCCCCCCATGTGTGGCACCGGGGTCTCCCCCGTGTGTGGGCTCGGAGACCCCCCCAGACTGTGGAATTGGCGACCCCCGAAGTTGTGCCATCGGGGTCCCCCCATATACGGGATCGGAGTCTCCCTGCGAATGCGGGGGGGGTCCCTTCATGCGTGCAGGGTCAGCCCCCTCCGTGTGGGCAGGGTGGGGGTCCCCGTGTGTAGAATCGGGGTCCCCCCCATGTGTGAAAGCAGGGTCCCCCTCTCGTCTATGGGGATCGGGGTCCCCCTGCCTATACGAGGTGGGGGGTCCCCATCCGTGTGTGCCACGGGAGACCCCCCCCCACGGGCAGGATCAGGGTCCCCGTGTATAGGATGGGAGGGTGGGTGCCCCCCCATCCCACCCCCCAAGGTGCCCCGAACTCGCTGGTCCCCATCCTCACGTCCCCAGGATGGTGCAGAGGATGGGGGGGTGGGGGCAGCACCCTTGGGGGGGGTGTCCCACATCCCCACACCCCCAACCCCCCCCCCACACCCACCCGGGTCAGAGCTGGAGCGTGTGACCTTCTCCAGCACACGCATGCACACACGTGTCCCAGCACGTAACACAGCTCGGGGGGGGCTGGGTCCCCCTCTCATCTCTTTCTCCCCCCCCATTCCATTTTGGGGTGGGATTATGCAAATGAGAACCCCTTTATATCCCCCCCAGTCCCCGTCGCCTTCTCTGCCTGAGCACCGGGGGGAGCCGAGGACGGTGGGACCATGTGGGCGCACGGGGTGATGCTGGTTTTGGGGACCCTCCTGGTCCTGGCTACAGCTCAGCAGCGTAAGTGGGGGTCTGGGGGGGGGGTTCTGGCATTATCCAGACTCTGATATGGGATTAATTGGGATGGTCGCGGCTGGTGACCATCCCCACCACCTTGGAAATTCTGGGAGCGGACCCCCCCTCAAAGCCAAATCAGGATTAGACCCATGGGGGGCTCATTGTGGGGTCCCCATCGTGCCATGGGATGGGGGGGGGACAACCCACAGCCCTTGGGGACCCCATCGCTCTGTGTGGATGCTGTAAATTGAAGGGGGGGACCCAGAAAGCTGCCTTTAAATGGAGGACCCCAAATTATCTGTGAAGATAGAGAGAGCTGGGGGATATTGGGGGGGTCCTGGCAGCCCCCCATGAATGGAGGGGCCATGGGGGTGGCTCCCACCTCATCCCAGCCGGAGCTGCCGGTGCCGGCTCAGCTGAGAGTCACATGAAAGGGCTTTGGGCAGCGCCATGTGATGGGCTTTGCCCCGTGCGCCGCTTGGCCCGAGCCCGTCACGTGGGCCCTGGGGTCCCCAAAGATCCCTGAAATTTGGGGAGGGGATCGGGGGGTACCCCCGGATGCCACACGCACCCTCTCGGCAGGAGCCGGTGGCCGGAGCCAGGCCTGGAGCGGGCGGCCGGCGGCTTTCCGGAGCTGGGACGCGGGGCTGTACCGGCCGTGGCAGGAGGGGCCGTGGCCGCAGCGGGACTGCTGGCGAGGTGGGTACCGGGACGGGCGCGCCAGGGACCGCGCCGGCCTTCGGTGCCATCCCTGAGCCACCGTCCATGTGCCGGGCAGGCGGCGACGTCACCTTTGACATCAGCAACGATGCTCCCACCATGGCGGGCGCCGACGCCACCTTCTCCATCGCCCTCCGCTTCCCCAGCACCCAGACGGTGCTGCCGGATGGACGCGTCGTCTGGAGCCAGAACTGCACCATCAACGGTCAGCGCCCGCCCAAACTCCCCCCTGTCCTGGCACCGGGACCCCCACCCTGCCCCCCGCCCTCACCCTCCGCTCCCGCAGGCACCCGCGTCGCCCAGGGCGAGCCGGTCTTCCCGGAGCAGCCGGCCGAGGCCGTGGACGGCGTCTTCCCCGACGGGCGCCCGTTTCCCCCCAGCGCCAACGGGAAGCGCGGAAAGTTCGTCTACGTGTGGTGGACATGGGGTAAGGATGGCACCGACCCCCCCCCAAGGCTTGAGGGGGTCCCTGAGGTGCCGCCTGACCCCCCGTCCCGTCCCGCAGGGCGATACTGGCAGGTGGTGGATGGTGCCGCGTCCCAGCTGACAGTGAGCACGGTGGGGGTGCCCCTGGGCTCCTACACCATGGAGGTCGTCGTCTACCACTACCGCGGCCGCCAGAAGTTCATCCCCATCGGCCACGCCAGCACCCAGTTCAGCATCACCGGTGGGTGCCGGGCTGGGGGCAGCGGGGGGGTGATCGTAGAACGGGTTGGGAAACACCTTGGAGCTCCTCGAGTCCACCCGTTCCCCAGCACTGCCAGGGCAACACTGACCCCTGGCCCTCAGCACCACATCTCCACGGCTTGGAAAC